>OX155971.1:25267752-25343784 GCA_944548615.1 Micropterix aruncella | reverse complement strand
TCCCAACAGTTACAGAGTTCCTTTTAATAGTAGTTGCATTTCAAAAAATATTGTATATCAATTACTTTGCCAGACCTGCAATGCATTTTATATTGGGGAAACAACTACACCTCTTAGCATTAGGTTAAATAATCACAGGGCCAGCGTAGGCAATGAAAGTTAACTTCCAATAGCATTGCATGCTAAGGCACACAATTTAACTTTTGATAATTGTTTTAAAGTAAAAATTATTAAGTGCCTTGGCGATAACGCTAAAGAAAGAGACGTTAAATCTTGGGAGTTGGCTTTTATAAATATTTTAGGCGCTTGCAAGGGTCCCGGTCTGAATAGGCAAAATTAATACAGTAATTATATTTGTTCAGACATATTCATTAAAAGCTTATTAATATTTTTCATTTAAAAATCATTATTAATAATGTTTTTCAAGGTCGGTTATAGTGCATTTATAACGATATTGCAAAATATTATTAACCCATTTCTCTATGTTCAGTTTTTTTTTAATTTAAATTTTGAAAAAATTGTTCTATCAGAAATGTCATAGAGATGAATACGACTAGTGTTGAAATATTCTCAGTCATATAATTTCTTCTAAAATAAGTTACTAACATCCATTTCTGTTACAGAAACCATCCTCCTATACTTATTACATCCAAGGGCATACAGTAATTCGGCTGCAATAACTAAGAACATCATAAGTTATCAATTGCGGAAACAGGTGCTTATTGAAAATAATTTATATATATATATATATATATAGATATATATATATTATAATATATATATATATATATATATATATATATATATATATATATATATATATATATATATATATATATATATATATATATATATATATATATATATATATATATATATATATATATATATATATATATATATATATATATATATATATATATATATATATATATATATATATATATATATATATATATATATATATATATATATATATATATATATATATATATATATATATATATATATATATATATATATATATATATATATATATATATATATATATATATATATATATATATATATATATATATAAAATAAAATTAGTAAAAGCTACCTAAAAAGCAGCGAAGGAAATCCCAGCTTGGATCGGGAAATGCTAATATTTGAATGAGATATACTTACGGATGTGCACGACTTTCGACGGTGCAATGTAAGTTTAAAGGTCCTTTTGTTAGTCGACTGCAAAAGGACCTTTAAACTTACATTGCACCGTCGAAAGTCGTGCACATCCGTAAGTATATCTCATTCAAATATTAGCATTTCCCGATCCAAGCTGGGATTTCCTTCGCTGCTTTTTAGGTAGCTTTTACTAATTTTATTTTAAATAAAAATATCATCCTATAAAAGGATTTCTTTACAAAACTTATCAAATATATATATATATATATATATATATATATATATATATATATATATATATATATATATATATATATATATATATATATATATATATATATATATATATATATATATATATATATATATATATATATATATATATATATATATATATATATATATATATATATATATATATATATATATATATATATATATATATATATATATATATATATATATATATGATGTTCAAGGCTTTATTTTTACTATGCCAATATAAATATACCGTATTATACGAAAAATGTAAATAGGGAAAGTCATGTTTTCGAGCCAAATTTAGAATTCGAGTTTGCAACCGGATCATGAGACGTGTGTCGCGTCCGTATTTTGAGCGATTTCACAGTATGCGTCGCCTTGCAATCACCTCATATCTATTAATTTCTTAGGCGAATGCAGGTAAACCATATCCTGCATGACCATCACGTCAAAAAAAATGTCTATCTGTCGTAGGCTCCACCATTGTTTAAGTACATATTACTTGTAAATTCTCGCAGGTATTAGCGATTAAAATCTAATGGTATTTTGTCACACAAGAAACCGACGGGCAACCATTGTAACAAGCAAATCGACATTTTCACTTCATAAAAAAATTGCGGTTATATTTTAATGCAAGGTTCAAGTCTAATTGGACTGGGCTATTTATTAAATCCTAATGCATGCACGGAATCATCGTACTGAATATTATCAATATGCTCTTTGTTGTCCAGATCTCTCTGCCTAGCCGTGTTTCCTCCATGATTGAAGACCGTGGATTAAAATATACAATAAACAAGTAAAGGCCCTATATATCTCATATATTTTATGCTTCAATAAATAGAATTCTATTGTCAATTTTACCTGATATCCAAGAAAATGTCATGTCCAAGCCAAACTGTATATTTATAAAGTTTAAAGTTTGATATGTCGTAATATAAAGTTTAAAGTGAATATTTATAAAGTTTAAAGTTTGATGTGTCGTAATATAAAACGGTAACTTAAAGTTTTTTCTTTTCATTTTTTATCTGGAAGGACAGTGGGGATCGAATTGTATTTGCTTGAAATTTCCCGAGTTATGGAAAAATAGTACGCATTGGGGCGCGTTTTGACTGTTCACTGTATTTTTTATTTGTAGGACCATTTAATATTATATTTCATGACAACTCAAACTGTAGTTTTAAATATCTAATACAACTATTATCAATTGTGTGGTGAGTCTCTTATAAAATATTTAGTATCTATTTTAAAGTTCTTTTAACTTTAAGCAGCTATATACAGTGAGTAAACAACAATTTAAAAGTTTTTGAAGACAATGAATGGGATTTGATTTGATTTGTATTCTACTTTCAGATAGAGTTCTGCTCCAGAACCTGCCACTCATACGATTGAATAAAAATCATGTATAATTTCAAATTAGATATTCTTATTACAACAACAAAGATAAAGTATGCTACTGTACCGCGCTCACGTGTTTGAATTGAGGTATTCCAACGTTAATTTTCCTTAATTGATTGCAAAACGTGTTTTTGAATGTTTACATTTTTATCCTCTTGCATAAGTTCGCGATGACCTAAGGTAATGAAACGATCATTATGCCGTTCACCGTAATTAGTAGGTATCCAAAAGCATTTTTCATTTGAATTTATTATTTTTTTCATGTAAATAGTAGGAGTTATACTGGTTTACTATGAATCATTCACTATGGTTCCTCGTGTGATCGTATTATACACAGTATGAGTTTTAATTAACCCGCATCCTTAGGGTAAATCAGTGCGAGCAATAACAAAACTTTTAATAAAAAAAAAAAATAAAAAAAATGTTTTTATTAATATTCTAACAATGTTATTGTCTGAAATGTCACTTTTTGACCAACTAAATTCCATATCAAACTCGCTATAACGAAAAAACGAAGGGAAGAAACAAACCAAATTATAATATATAATATGCAATAAAAATCTATAACCTGCAAATATCAAAGAAATAAAAAGAAAAGGGTTTACGGCAGCGTTGAAAAAATGGCTTATCGATAAAAGCTTTTACACATTAAACGAATATTTCTCATAATATTATTTACAATAATTCAATTAGGAAGATTACAAATTTTCAATTATATATATTTCGTATTTATAGGCGGATTTTTGATTATTCCTTGATTTTGATTTTTTTTCATTATTTTTTATGTTATGGGTGAATTATTTTTTATTAATTGTTTTCTACTGTTACATTTTAAATTATATACATTTCGTATTTATAGGCGGAATTTTGATTATTCCTTGATTTTGATTTTTTCTTTATTTTTTATATTATTGGTGAATTATTTTTTCTAATTGTCTTCTACTGTTAGTTCTACTTATCCGGTCTGTTTAGATTTTTTCATGTTAAACCAGTGAAATAATTACATTTTTAATAAGATATTATAATTAGCAGATAAGTCAATTTAGCAAATAAGTAAATTTGTCAATCTGTTTTAATAACAGGTAATTGTGAGATACATAGTTTTACGCATTATCACCATAAATGTACCACCACAATTTCGGACAATAAAAATATTTCTATTTCTATTTCTATAATAATAATAATAATAATAATTTTATTCATTCAAAAACATAAATTTACAATTGTATTAGTTGCAGAATCTGCCTAACTAGGCCATAGCCCGTACCAAGGAAGACTCTATGTATGGAAAAGATTTATTCATATGAACATAGTGTTGAAACGAAACATACAAAATATGATAAAATATAAAATAGATAAGCGAATTCAAATAAATTTATAATTATATTTAAAAATATTGCTATAGCATGCCTTGGAAATAAATATTAATATAAAATGTTATATGAATTTTGTAGAACAAATAAATAAATAGTGTTAAAATATAAAGTGTAGTGCAATATTCGACAATAATAATAATGCAGACCTTTACTTTAAAATATGACTTATTGCCTTTTCCACCTCATTTCTACCAATTATAAGTAAATGTTGTGTAATTTTAAATTTTAATTGGATTGACTTAGTTTGTTAGCAAGATTTTATAGATTCTTTTAGATTGTTATAAATTTTGGGCCCTATAAAGCCAGTGTCTTTGGGCGAAGGATGTTCGGGTTTTCTGTACAATGTGTTTACAGGTTGTGGAGCTCCTCGTTGAAATTTCATGCTCAGGTTTAACGTGAGTATCTTTACTTTTCAGGTAGTTGAGAAAGACTGTTTTTGTTCATACCTGCCTGATGTCTAATATCTTCAGATCTGCAAACAAGTCGTTTGAGGGGTACCTTCAGGGCTTCTTGGCAATAACCCGAAGATGCGCCTTCTGCGCTGTCATAAGCGGATTTAGAACAATACGTGTAGACCCTCCCCAACCTAGAATACCGTATGAAATTAGACTATTTGCAAGGGCATGGTAGACGTTTTTGAGTGATTTTAAGTCTAACACGTTCCGAAGTAACTTAAACACGTATCGGGCGAATCAGTCACCTCAGGAAGTTGTAACGATTGGTCGTTCCCCGTGAACTTACTACATACTTTTACTCGAAATATTTCGAGTAAAAGTATTGTTTCATCGTGCTGATTTATATCTGCACGAGTCAAAATAATAACTGAATTGTGTCAGTGTATTTCACTGGAAATCGATGCATTTGTTGATCGCATGTAACGGTACTTAAGGGCCGTTACAGTTCTAAACATATTTGTTTGAGCATTAGGTTTGCAAGGCTTTTTGGTACGCCACAGCAAGGTTCAGGGCCATATAACGTTCCCTTTGCTCCTGTCTTAGCAAGAAAATGATTAAATTTATTAACTTAACTCCAATGTCCTCCATGCGTTTTAGGAGAATCCTATGGGACACTGTGTCGAACGCCTTAAACGCATCGTTCTCTCGCAACTGTGTGTGTGAGTAGTTCATTAAGCATGCATTCCCACGCATTTTTGATTTTATCACAAAAAAGTAACAACTAATTGTAGGAATATACATATATTATAATAAATAAATAAATATTAAATTCTTAACCGGAATTTATGAACCTAGTAGGTTAGTAAAATAATGGCTTGGCAACTACTGTCACATAGTTTATGCGTTCCACTTGCATAGAATAAAGTCCGTAGCATAGAAACTGGATGGTACACCTATGACAGATCTGGGTTCGACGCATTATTACAATTTATTGGGCATGTAAGACTATAATTATACTACATAAACTGGAATAGAGTGGCACAAATTGCAGCAAAATATTCATTGCCAATGAGTGAACTTCATTGTAATTTTTATTATAATCATTTGTGTAATAAAATCATATATGTATGCACGGGCAAACCCGTCACCTCAGGAAGTTTTAACGAAATTTGATCGTTCTGTATCTCGTGAGGTGAGCGCAGAAGACTTAGGACAAAACAGTCCACCATCAAGTTCCGCCACATGCTTCCGCTTTATAGGAAACAACTAGAGTTGTCGACTACAACGTTTTAACGATTAGTCGTTTTATCTCCCTGGAGTGAGCGCAGAAGACTTAGGACAAAAACAGTCCACCGTCTCTCTCCGTCACAAACCCGTAAAAGGCCAACGCCTTATAACCGCGAGAGCCAGGAGTGTTACCCAGCGGGCTTAAACTCACGCCCTTACTTCCAATTGCAACCAGATTACTCCAGTATCTCGATTGGTTACGAGTTCCATGTCGCTTGCGCGGTCCTCTCCCTTACGAAGCGGTGAAACGGCGTATACCGAATCTATCGCGGACCACGGCATCCTTTGCCCGGCTGTTCGGATCGGGTAGCCGATGGTCGTTTCAAGAGCAGTCGCCGTAAGGTCCGCAACCACCGCCGCTCTATAGGAAACTGTACTGCTTCCAGACTCCCCCGACTGTTAGTCAGAGTGCGTAATCGATTGGCTTATGCTGCACGTTGCGCAGAACGTCCAGGAGCGCCAGAAGATTGATTCCCAGGGGAAACTAACCATAAGGCCAGAATCCTACCCAGGCTCGCATTTCATGCGTGGAGGCCGTTGGATAGGCGTTGACCCGTGAGTGTGACCATCCCTGAACAGAATGGGTCTTCGTGGCCAACTCAGCAAGGGTCCATTAACTCCCACTTTATAGGAAACAGTAGGTACTGCTTCCAGAATTTCCCGGTTATTAGTCGGAATACACGATCGGCTGTCGCCGTACGGTGCCCAAACCGTCCAGAAGCGCCCGAATATTGATACCTAGGAGAAACCGGCCCGCAGGCCGGAGTCCTACCCGGGCTCGCACTTATGCGTGGAGGCTACCAAATGGGTATTGACCCGTGAGTTTGGCCGACTCTTATACAACATGTATCTTAGTGGAAGAACTGCAACAGGTCCTATTAGCTCCAGGAGAATCTAATCAGTTTGCACGCTGCGAGTTTAGATAATCGACTATGCACTTCGGCGAATAACGAGGGGAGTTTGGAAACGTACGTTTCATCCGTCATCCATTCTTAGAAACGATCCTTTGACCACCCGATCCTGTGTGATGTTGACGGGATAAGATCGCCTCTTTTCTCAAGAAATTTTGACTGAATTAACGCGATCGTCGGGTAGAGGCCGCATAAACGACTTTGAATCTGTGACCAGACTGTAGTATGGAGAAACCTGACCAAATCTGGTAGTAAGGCGCTAAGTTGGCCCGCTGGATGCACTTTCCAGTGTCGTGCGTAAGGCGTTTGACTCTTAGGTGCCGTTGGCGAAGTTTGACTGTGAATTCTGTTCACTAAGTCTTTTACGTTCACTCCGTGACGTGCTCGCCCGTTATAATTGACAACCCTTAATATCAATATTTGTAACAGGGCCGCAGTTCCCAACTGTCATCAAATGCAGGTTACAGTCGCAGGCAAAGTCACTCCGGCTCGTCCAGGACCTCTTCTGGGAGGCTGCCCGATGGAATTGAGCCGGAGGTTGGCCGAGCGTCCCAACGAAATAAACGTTATTCTTGTTCAAGCTGTACGTTCCCGCCCCGTTTGGATCCTACGCAACATACCATTTGGATATGTCCACTACAGCGGGCGAACCCATCACCTCAGGAAGTTTTAACAATAACGATCCTTCTGTCTCCCGTGAGGTGAGCGTAGAAGACTTTGGGACGATACAAATCTACCGTCCAGCAATGCCAAGAATCCGCCAGAGGCACTAGGAAGGTAAACCCAGTGTTGCCACCTCGTCCCCTGCCTACCAGTTTTGGCAGAATACTCCGTCTGGAATTAACCTTCAGGATGCCTTTGTTCTCCCGACTGGTTACGGGAACGAAGTCGCTTGCGCGGCCTGTACCTGTTTTATTACAGCGGTAATTCAATATGAATTTATCACGGACCTGGGCGTCCATTGTCTGTAATTCCACTTTGGATTGGGTGGCCCATATGTCGTTTCAAGAGTGGCATGACAACAGGTCAACATCAACTCCCGCTGCTTAGGAGACAGTCTATTTTCCTAGTCTTCGCGCTTCTTCAGTAATTACTCAGAGTGCGCAACCGATTTGTTTGTTTACACTATTTAAGGTGAAAATGTCACAATGGGCGGGTTTATTGTCATATGACAATCTCTTACAACCAACCCTACTATGACGTGTTATATGTATGTGTGCGTGTAACATGTCTGTAAGTGTGTGTTTTGTTATTGCATTCGATCGACAGAATTGAAAATGCAATTCCTTTAATTTGATCCCAATGGAAAATGGTGACCTAGCCGGGAATCGAACCCGGGACCTTACAATGTGAGATCAGGCGACCTACCCACTATGCCACCGGGCCGATTTGCTGTCGCCACACGGTGAGTAAACCGTCCAGTAGCTCCGGAGGGCAATCCCCCAGGGGAAACCAATCCACCAGCCGTGAGGGTTGACACGCGAGTACCCTCCCCGGGATAGTCCCTCACACAGGAAGGCCAATGAATAGGAGCTGAACCGTGAGTTCCGCCGACTTGAGAACACATTGGATCATATGGCCCAAGCTGCACGAAACCATTCGCTACCTGACGCAACATAACAATTTTGAATAAGTATTTCGCCTACGTAAATTAACACGTTTATTTTATTCTATTCACGCGCGTCATAACCGGTCGCAAGACGTCTTCGTCGGACTATAAAATGTTAATGCAGTTACGAAAAATGTCTTTTTGATACATTCTAATAGTTGATTATTCGTTGACGTAGAATATTTAAATAATAGGTCGAGTCGCAGACGTAAAAGCAGAGAACTAAATGTCGTTAAGTTATTTAAAGCCGATTAGAAAGGGCCTGGTCGTATTGCATAATGAATATTGTAATAATATGTCTAAAAAATGCAGAATTCTTTTTAAGTTCATTGACACTACATTTTGTTGAATCTCTATAATAAAAGGGCAATGAGCAGTGCAGAATTTACGTATAAGTTACAGAAGCTATAGATAAGGGTCCCAATTTATTAGGGGCCCCCTAAAAATGTCCTAGTGAGCAATTGTCATATATACCGACATCGACATGAACTCTTTACCAAGGATTGGCATAGGTGCGGATAAGGTCCCAATCAGCTCCCAGATTAAAAATCTTGGTGTATACCAAACGTGACCATTTATTTTTTTCGTCAAAGCGGGACGCCTGTACAATTTTGTAGAAAAAACCTATTGGTTTATTTTTACTTTCTATTCAAAAATGACTAACATATTCATATTCATATTCATTTTCTTAGTATACTTGTATACAAGTTAGATACAGATTAGCAAACATTCATACATATTAGCAAACAAACATTTTTTTTTATCGAAAAGAAAAGATAAAATAAACAAAACAAAACGAAGAAAAAAAAACACAAGAATAATGTAAAAAGAAGAAATACAAGACAAAATGCAAAGAGATCATTAAATACTTTAGCCACCAAAGCATTTTAGACTTCACTCGAGTAATATCCCTCCGGTGAGTAAAACGCCTTATCTGTAAGGTATCTCTTAAGGCGTCTCTTAAACACGTCAAGAGATTGCGCCTGCCTAATGTGCTCGCTGAGTTTGTTGTTAAACGCTGGGCCGGCGATATAGGCTAGTCTTTCCGACTTTCTCCGACTTGGATAATGCATGACTTACCGAACGTAGCATGCTACGGGATCTTGTTGGATAGTGATGATGCACACCATTCACTTCAAAATCGGCTAGATTTCTGCGAACGAACAGCGCTACTTCCATTATATAAATGGACGGCAGCGTCATGATGCAGAGATCTCTAAACAGAGGCCTAGCTGGCGTATCAAGCGCCACACGCGCTATTGTGCGGACTGCATGCTTCTGCATAACGAAAGCCGTCTGCCTGTTATGATACATGGTATGATACATAACATGATAACAGTATTACTAATAATAAGTAGATATCTATCTACGCAGTTGTTTTATATTTGTCGGAGGAGCAAATTTGTTTCAAAATGACGGGTCTAGTTTTTAAGTAAGAATTTAGCCGATTACATGATTTATTAATGTTAGTTTTGGTAATCTTGGTGGCTTTGGAAACTGCGACACTTAACTGTGTTTTTTCGCTTGTCCATATTTTAGTCATTAGAGAAAAAACTCTTTCGACAGGTGCGTTACTTCCAGGCAGACATAAAACGTACTCAAGAATTATACGAAAATTAGTACAGTTGGGATTGTTATCACTGAAGTGTTTGAACAACTCCCCCCAACGATCTTCAGCAGCAACATTCTCAGAATTCCAGCTTGTGATTTTATCATATTTTGGGCTTAAATTATCTTTTGGTGTGTTTGCGAAAGTGGGACATTTTATAATGACATGGCTGCTGCACCCAGGGTTGACTCCCGACGAGGGAACTCCTCAACGGTCAACAGCACTGACACAACATTTTGTATATTTATTCAATTACGACACCCCGTTTTAAGTTTCATTATGGACTGCGGCACCCAGGGTTGGCGGCACCAAGGGTTAACAGCACATATATAAAATTTTGTATACGCATTCAATTATGATAGCCCGTTCTAAGTATCACCATGACATGGCTCCTGCATTTTGAAAATTTTGGAGTCGGTTTTTCTTTTTGTTAACATTTTGTCTATTATTATTTTATTATTGTTTAGGAAACATACAGCTGTTACAATAAATTCTGTACAAAATTAATAAATTTTAAAGACATTACATGTTTCGCTAATTACATCTTTCCACTTAAATATTTTTTTTCTGAAGAATAAACATATAGCAGGAGGTGGGAACTGGACCGGGGGGAGTCATAATAAGCAAATAAAATTTTACGTGAATACACGCAGTGGCGTGCCCGGGGTTGGTGAATGGGGTGGTTCCTTTTTCCTCTTCAATCTTCAATTTACTGCTTTTTATCGCGCCGGCTAAATTATTTAGATCATCATAACCGGACGAATTCCAAACATTTAAGTCGTTTGAAAAAAAATACAGCATTAACAAAACAATTTATTGAAATGGGAGCATCCAAGCCAGTGAGTTTTATACACTGATCTATCAAATTGTCTTTTATGCTATTTACTTGTCTGAGAAATAGACAGATCGGGTGTAGGTTTAGGTCCAGAAATTACTTTAGCTCAAAACGCAAAGAGGAATTATTGCAGTATAGGAACCTTTCTCAGAAATCGAAAAAATAAAGAAATACTACTAGATTCGATCATTGTAATTATAAATGTGAAAGAAAAAAGCTTCGGACGCGTAAAATTTCAAGACCAAATTTACATTAAAAAATAAAGTTTTTTTAAACTTAATTTTTAAGGTTGTTTTTAAAAAAACTAATCTAACCCACCGCCAAATAGGTGTTAATGTATTATTTAAAATAAAAAAAACCTAACCTACCAAATGTATGGGTTTGGCGCTTTTGTGAATGCCTATATCTCGCTTATTTATTGAGACCGAATAAATATAGGTCAGTAAAGCGGCAATGAAATAATGAGACACATTACAGAGTTCAAGCAAGATATCCCAGTATTGCCCTTCCATATACTGCTGACAAACTCGAGCATCTTTGGGAATATAAAGTTTGTACTCAGACAAGCGTATCGTTTCGGGTATTCTGCGATGGGTTTAATTTAAAGAGTTATTAAAAATAAAATGCCTGGATGAGTTAGGGGCCCTAGGAGATATCAGGTAATTAGCCATATTTAATAGCATATAAATCAGAAAAGGCTCATTATTGAGATAGTCGTTTTAGTAATAATTGTTATTTATAAAGAGATCTTTCCATTAGTATATGATTCACAGCTATTAGAAAAGTGATCCCAAGATGCACATTTTCTATTGTTTGTTTTTTCCAATCCACAACTTCATTGTACTGGATGTCTCAAAAAAAAGATTATATCTACCACGTGCTGGCCACGTGCTAAGTATTTTAAAATTTATGTATCTTATGGAGACTACGCACAAAACACTATTTAAAATTAAGATAAACATATATTTTAATTATAAATAGGATAAAACGAATTTACCGCGTGAAATGTGTAGCACCCGACGTTTCGGCGACGTTTCAGTCGCCGTTGTTCAGGGTACTGTCAGTCGTTATCTGTTGTTTTGCGGGTAGGCGGCAAACTGCTACTGTTACTCCGCAAATTATAACGGCGGTGGGGCGCGCGCGCGAGTTTCGAAAAACCGCTGTGCACATTACACTCACTTATTTTTCTTTTTTTTTACGGGTCAACACCCATCCGGCGGCCTCCACGCATGAAGCGCGAGCCCGGGTAGGACTCTGACCTTGGGGCTAGTTTCCCCTAGGAGTCGATCTTCTGGCGCTCCTGGACGGTCTGCGCACCGTGCGGCGTAAGCCAATCGATTGTGCCTTCTGACTAACAGTCGGGGGAGTCTGGAAGCAGTACTGTTTCCTATAGAGCAGGAGTGGTTGCTGACCTTACGGCGACTGCTCTTTAAACGACCATCGCTTGACTATTTGAAGTTAAACTATTTGAAGTCCAAATTTTAAATTGGTTCCTTATCGAGGGATTCACTTAGTTTTTTTTAAAATAATGCTTATATTTTTCAAAAAACTCATAAAACTACAATTTTCCTTATGTTGTCGTTCCCAGGTATCATGTCGACTTAAACGCTATCGCGGAGGAATACACACACACAGACATATAGACACACAGTCTCACAGAAGTGGGTCCACAATACTTTCCTTGCCAGGAAAGTTAAAAAAAAAAACTTTCCCATATCAAAAAATTCCTGCGTATCTAGAATTATTTTTTTTATTGATTTATTTGTACAATACCCTATATATTTGTAGATACTGGCGCTAACCTTAGATTCCATTATATGACCCTTGTGATCTGTTCCAAATTCTATAGCGATAAAAACTGTATGTAAACAAATGGGTTTCCCGTCGTGTTTGATATACGGTAAAAAACGGCTCTAATATCCATAGTGGACGGTCTGCGTAATCAAATGTTCGACGACGGACATTCAGTGACGCTGGAAATCTGTACGAAAACTGGTTTTATCCGCAGAGCAATACGCGCGGGATTCCTGCGCGCACGTTGTCCACACGTTGTCCACTGTGTTCCATGAAAATATTTTATATTATAAATATTTTACAAATTTTTAACATATGCATGGGTATACGAGTATTTCCACATAACCAGTATCTTAGTACCATTGATTATATAGCATATTTGATTAATCAATGCCGTACTACGATTTGGAAACTAAATCTGTCAACTACAATGTCCGAATTATGATAAATAATTACATTACATTTTCGTCGTGTCCAATTGACGGCTAAAGACCGCTCTTGGACGTGTCAAAATAATTGTGCTAGGTAGTAAGTCTCGTTACTACTCTTTACTGAACATACATAGGTAGTCAAGAATTAACTACTAGATTGTCAAACTATAAATATAAATAATCAAAATAGAAGCCTAATATTTGAAGTAGTTAGTAATTTGAAAAGACACGTAGTAAATTCTAATTGTCAGTAAAATGTTAAATAATCAATCTACGTTATGCATTTTAAACTACAAGTACATATATAAGACCATATAAAATAATCAGACAATAAGGCTCTACTTTTTTAAGTAATTTAAATAGGCACAATATTTTAAAAATCATGGCCCTCGAATTCGGCCAGATTATAGAAAGGGTCATACAATCATATAATCATATATCGGTCATATAATCATACATATATCGTGTTTAGTGTCAAATTAATGGTCCGATTAAGTACATTCCAGAAATATACAAGTATCGTTAGGGATAAATACATAATCCATAAGTATTTAATAAAAAACCGACATAAAACTAATTATAAATACAACAATTCACTATATGTAACGGCAGTCTTGTTTTTTTATTATATATTGTTTTATACTTGCTTGTCTTCAGAATTTACGACGCCTTTCAGGTTTCCCACAAATAATCGTTTCAACTGTTGTTCATTTTTCATCCTTATCATATACTCTAACCACATGATTCTGCATAATATCACAATTTGTACATCAATTAACATTTCTTTTATCTTTATATCCATATGCCATTATCTTGCAAGGCACAGAATATCCTGCGTAGTATTTTGATAGCATTCACGAACTCTAAAAAGATGGCAAAAAGAAAATTAATTTTAAACCGACAATGGATATCTGACATGACTACCTTTGCTATTCATCATTTTAACCGTTCTTTCTATACGAACGTACGAGATACATCCAATACGTTATCAAATCTTTTTTTTAAAAATATATAAAAATTATATATACAAATTTATATAAAACCGATATATAAAAACCGCTTATATAAACCGCTTTATATTTTGTCTGGCATATTTTAAACAAGTATTGTTATTGAAAAATCTAATAAAAAAAGCATGGATTTACCTACTTTTTTCGATGAATGAGATTATCTCTTATTCTATTATTATTCCTTTAGTAATATTACTATTATTATATTATTATTATATTGTAAATATGTTCTGTATATATATACATATTTAAACTCTACTTAATATCTAATATCTATTCGCTAGTATAATATTTTTAATGTCAATTTGCAACCTCAAATAAGTCTGAAATCGCACATCTAGGCACAGGCGTAAAGCCTAGTTATATGTGTGAAGGGCCTCGGGTTGCATGTGATTGGGATGATTCAACTTATCGCTTTATTTAACTAGAAAGTAACTATTTTTCCTTATGTAAACTTAGATAAGATATGTAAAATGAATTAAATAGAAATAAAATAAATAAATAAAATAATAACCCAGAGGTAGAGCGATTATTTATATGTTGTTTTTAATGATCTAACAATTCGAAGAAATTAACATGACAATTATCATTACTGTTTCTTGAACTGTTAAAATATTATTTTTATTAACCATATATTTCTTTAAAATGTTATTTCGATTGTTTAATAGAATCATAATATAGTTTTGATTTGATTAAATTTGACTGATAATTTTTGATTTAATACTGTAATACAAGTTTAAAATAATAATACCATTAATGAAAACAATTATTGCTGTGTAATTAATCTACTACTCTATACGTCTTGCGAACATGTAGCAAGGAAACAATATATAATAAATAATAAACACAGAGACTGTTCTGTGGTAATAAGCATGTGCTTGAAACTGTATCGAACGAGTTTGTACCAAAATAAATGTACTTCTAACATACAGTTATACAACAAGAATCTATCTACATATCTATCTATATTTTATGAGAAGACATATTTGTATCTAATATAATAAGTGATAAGCACAGAGTAATCTGTGGTAAAAATAATGTATATAGAAATGTAAGCACTGTGGGCAAACTGTATCGGACTATTTTGGACCAACATATCTGCTTTTTGACATACAGTTATTCATTTATTTATTACTATTTTGGATTATAATATCTGTACTTTTGATATAAAATTATAAAGTAAAAGTCTATTTATCTATTTATCTATTACAATAAGATATACATTTATCTTCAGACAATGTATATCTATACTTTAAACTTTGAATTACAGAAACGTTTAACGACTTTTGAACAACGTCACTACAGCTTTCTTGCTCCTAGAATGGCTAACATAATTAATAAACACATGTTGGGAATAAACAGGAAACAGCAAAAATATCGCCTTAAATTATGGCCTATTAAACTTGGTAGAAGAGAGACGGAAAACACATTTATGACAATATTAAAATAACATATTTTTTGTTTATATATGTTTATATTTATTCTATCAAGTATTTAATATATACATATTATTACTAATTATTATTATCATTATTTATTATTACCTATTACTCATTGTTATTGAGTACCTACATATATATATAATTGTTGATTTAATAACCATTTTATTGTTGGTGTTCTCCTTAGAACAGGCTCTGCCTAGTTAGGAGAGGCACAAAATATGTTAAATTTAAATACCTACTATGTAATTTTTTGGTCTTGGAAATAAATAAATCAAAACAGCCTTCAAAACGTCAGTATCAGTAGCGACAAAACTATCAATCAGCAGCAGTCATATATTAACAGTAGATGATACACTGTGGATATGCGGCTTTATGATCGCCTGATAATTATATATACGGAGAACTGGCCATTTGATATCAGTATCGTCTCGACGGTAAAGCAAAATAATACTCCTCTTAGTTTAAATACAAACGCTGTGTTTATATTGTTTATATTTGTGTTTATCAAATAACGGAAAGTGCTGTTTATCACTGCAATGGATCCTTTGAAGCCCACGAATAAGCAATGGCCGCAGTACATGGTAGCCATGATTGGTAAGTTCTTAGTTTAATTTTAAATTTTGAGTTTTAGTTTTTATTTTTAATGCTTGTTTTTAAATCGATTTCGTCAACTAATTTATTTTCTTTTTCAATTTTAGCATGCCTTGGGAATTTATCAATCGGGAATGTCTTCGGTTGGATGTCTCCTGCTCATATTATGTTGGAATCTGGGAACAACACTATTGGAGTTCTTAGCAAAGCTGAAATCGGTAAAAATTTATTCTCATTAAATAAAGTATAGTTTTTTTGATTGACACAATTTTTAATTAATACTTTTTATTTACAGATTGGGCAGTGTCTACACTAATGATCAGCGCATCGCTTACTCCTGTATTAGTGACATATTTAGTAGATAATTTAGGAAGAAAGTGGACCTTATTCTTAGCCAGTATAACAATCGCTTTTGGATGGCTCTTTATTCTATTTGGAACTACGACCACGATGCTGTATGTTGCAAGAGCGATTCTAGGACTAGGATTTGGGCTGACCTGCGGAACAGTGCCTTTGTACATTGGAGAGATCTCCGAGCCGCACATCAGGGGTCGCTTGGTCACAATCAACACGATTTTCTTCGGATTGGGAGTGATTATGGCTTCTGTTGGTGGGCCGTTGCTGACGTACCAGATGTTGACAGCAGGTAATACACATTTCTAGAAGTTCTCTTTTTCTATCTAATACCATTTATTGTGAATATTTCACAATGGGCGTGTTTTTTAACTTATAACAATCTCTAACAACCAATCATTCCATGAAATATGTGTACGTATGTGTGACCAGTAAGAGTATGTATCGTTATTGTATTTAATCGACATCATTCCAATGCAAATACGTTAATTTAGTCGCAACGGAAAATTATTAATCAGCTTTCCATTTCGAACTTCATCTTTCTAAAGGTGCTAATGATTAAAGTATCTTAGAACAGGAGGCAGCCTGGTTAGAGGCAGTATATTTGTTAATATAAAACGGTTACCTTTAATTTTTTCCTGCCTTTTCTCTCCTCTTATTTTTCTTTTGTAATTAGGTTTATTAGTTTAATATAATTATTCATGTTTTTACACCATCTGCATCATGTGGATCTAGATACAGGCTTGAGAAGCCTCGTTAGATGTGCATAGCGCAGTTTGATACGTAAGCTGTGTCAATCTTAAGCTGTTCTTTACAATATATACATTCTTTACTTAGGTAACAATGTAAATACTTTCCCTTGTACAAGTAATATACCTATATATAAATAGTTAAGTTTGACTGTTGTAAATTATAACTATTGTAAATTTGAAAATGAATATATTAATTTGAAAAACAAGGAATTGACATCGGTATGTTATAGCTATGTATGATCAGGCGACCTAAACATTATGCCTCTATCTGACTAAGTCAGTAGTAACTGAAGATACTGATATGTTCTTTATAAGTTATTTTTGTTAGGATCTTTCGTTTGCTTATTAAGTTGTTTTTCTTTTGTTTCAGTATGTATGGTCTCTCCGCTTGTGCTTGGATTTACACTGATCATCTTCGCACCAGAATCGCCTATCTTCCTCGCGAAGAAAGAGAAGATCGAAGAGCTGGAACGTTCTCTGATGTTCCTGCGCGGTCACACGGACCCATCGAACGTACAGAAAGAACTGAAAGAGATGACCACATACATCAACGAGAGGAACAGTGTCAGCTTTAAGGAAGCCATAGCAGAGCTCAAATTGAAAAAGACCCAAATGGCCTTTTTCCTGATAGTCATGCTGAGCTTTTCGGCACACATGAGTGGATACGAGCCGACTCTGTCCTACACGGAATACGTATTCAGAATTTTGGACTCGTCGATCGAACCGTCGCAGGCCGTCATCATATTCAGCTGTATCGCTGTGATTTTTTCGACGTGCTCTTGCTACATGTTCGATAAAATCAACAGAAGAACCATCTACACCATCTGCTGCTTAATAGCATCCGTATCTTTAGCAGTGATCGGTGGGTCGATCCAAGTTTTCAAACATTTCCCACACATAGATGAAAGGTTTTCCTGGATTCCAGTGTCTGCGCTCTTTATCTTTAGAGCGGCTTTTGACGTCGGAATCTACCCAGTCCAGATAGTGGTAGCCAATGAAATATTCTCACCGACGTTCGTCGGTTTAGCCAACTCCATAAACTCCTTCCTTACAACAGTTATAGCATTAACCTGTTGCGTAATATTTCAAATTGCTGGACCAGCTTTCGGATACGACATCGTATTTTATATCTACAGCATATGTTTATTCGTTGGTTTTTTAGTAGTCGTCAAATTCCTCCCAGAAACAAGAGGAAAAACCCTATCAGAAATTCACGACGATATGGATAAGAAATTTTCACGATCTGGTTAAAAACAGCCTGCAGAAAATTCATATCGATCAGTATTATAAATTAAATTGTTGCCATATTAATTAGGACGCTATAATTTATTGTAAAACAATTATTTATTTAATTAGGTATAAGTAAATTATTTTTTATATTAAAAAAAATATGCCACATTTGGCACTGAACTGATTAAAAAAATGTCGTTTAATTATTTTTAATTTACTTCATTTGTGCAATAAAATCGAGGTCACAAAATAATGTCAGAAGTTGTTGGGTTGATAAGCGATGTTTTCAAACGAGTCTACTTGCTTATCTAGCTTGGTACTTCTTCACCATCTTCCAAAAGCGATGCAGATGATGTTGATGTAATGTCATCTATCGATTATCGATTATGGGGTTTCGAAAAACCCCATAAAGTCACATAATAACATCACTTATTTTTGAATTTACGCACTAAATTCATTTTACATTTCGATGACACGCAACCTCCTAACGATTATGAGTCTTAGAAATGTAGTCTCAATTTATTATTTTCTGGAAAACTAACCCAACCTACGTTCTAATCAAAAATAAAAAACAAAACATAAAAGAAATATAAAAACAAAAAGTTGTAATATTTAAAAAAAATCGGTTATTTATCTCTTCTGTAAAATTCAATTTTGGGTACTTAGGTTGTATTCAAACTTTACTACTTTGGTCCGCGATAGATTGAAACCGAATCACCGCTAAACATACGGCAGGTAGAGGTCGCGCAAGTGACTTCGAACCCGTGACCAGTCGGGAGGTTGGAGGTATCCTGAAGGCTAATACCAGACGGAGATATCCTTCCGAAAACTGGTAACCAGGGGGCGAGGCGGCCAGCTTGTTACCTTTCCCGGTGCCTCGCCGTAAGGCGTTGGCCTTTGTCGGGCAGGTGGCGTAACTAGACAGTCGATTGTTTTTCGTCTTAAGTCTTCTGCGCTCACCTCACGGGAGACAGTACGACCCAATATCGTTAAAACTTCCCGAGGTGACGGGTTCGACCGTTGTAGTTGATAGCTTTTTTTAAAAATAAAATATTTCATAGATAGAATAGTTAAATTGATGATTTTTTGCACAGACTGTCAACCTCGACCCCCCCCCCCCCCCCGTTATTGGGAAGCCCTATATCCAATATACTCTTAATTCGAAGGACATATAAGTTTACACAGTAAAATAATTTTCATCGCCATAAATTTCCAGTCTGATATTGATCACTTGGGAGGTACAGCAGAGAGCGAACAGATTCAATTCCAATTAGTTTGAGCGCACCCTTAGTTAGTCGTTATTTATGCCTCAAACTTAATTAGGGGCCTACCTCCTTCAGCACCGTCAAATTCTGCGCAACTAATTTCGGGATGATATATAATGAAACTAAATGAAATTGTTTTTTTAGGGTTCTGTACCAAGAACAAACTAAACACTAATCTAGTGAGGACTCCGAAAAACGAAACAAGGACAAGAACAATAAATAAAAAAAATCATCTGTGTCACCCCTAGACTTTCCCGGCAAGTAGACACCACCCCCCCCCTCCCCCCCCCGTCGAACCGTTTTGAAACCAGACACACAGACAGTAGGGCGGTGTCGACTACAGCGGGCGAACCCGTCCACCCCAGGATGGTATAACTAGGGTTGTCGACTACAGCGGGCGAGTCCGTCAACTCAGGAAGTTTTAACGATTAGTCGTTCTATCTCCCTGGAGTAAGCGCAGAAGACTTGAGGACAAAACAGTTCAACGTCTAGCTACGTCACAAGCCCGTAAGAGGCCAACGCCTTAACCGCGAGATAGCCAGGAGTGTTACCCCGGCGGGCCTACACTCACGCCCTTACTTCCAATTGTGACCAGATTACTCCAGTATCTCGATTAGTTACGAGTTCGAGGCCGCTTGCGGGGTCCTCTCCCTTACGAAGCGGTGAAACGATGTTTACCGAATCTATCGCGGACCACAGCGTCCTTTGCCCGGCTGTTCACCCAGGATCGGGTAGCCGATGGTCGTTTCAAGAGCAGTCGCCGTAAGGTCCGCAACCTCCCCCGCTCTATAGGAAACAGTACTGCTTCCAGACTCCCCCGACTGTTAGTCAGAGTGCACAATCGATTGGCTTACGCCGCACGGTGCGCAGACCGTCTAGGAGCGCCAGAAGGTTGATTCCTAGGGGAAACTAGCGCTAAGGCCAGAGTCTTGCCCGGGCTCGCACTTCATGCGTGGAGGCCGCCGGATGGGTGTTGACCCGTGAGTGTGACCAACCCTGAACAGAAGGGGTCTTCGTGGCCAACTCAGCCAGGGCCTATTAGTTCCTAAAGACACACTACAGTCTGGGAATTGTCTTAATCGTCTCGAAGGGATGTTTTTTTACCGAGTACACAATATTTTACCTCCTCGTCAGTTGGTGGCCGGGGTAAAGCAAAAAATAAAAAATACGACTACCGTTACAAAAAGTGAACTATTGTTTCTAATAAGCAAATGCAGACATTTGCAGCCTTTCAACCCTGGTGGATAGATCTTTCATACAATGGAGACAATAAGACAATGCAGGGGAAACCCTTTTCCTCGCATATCGAGTCGTTTGCCATTAATTATTTTTCTCTAGGACGTTTTCCGAGATCCAGTTGCGAATGGACGGGTGGATAGACATACTTCTTAACAAACTTTTATTTACCTTGCAATGTTTGTTAGTTTGTTTACGTCAAATTTAGCAAGCTGAAGTAGAACCACCTTCTCTTATTGTATGAAGTTGAAATTTTACAATACAATACAATACAATACAATACAATCAACTAGTCCAGTAGATAGGCATTCCTACACTTGGATGCGTCTCAAAATTAAATGCTTAAAATTTAATTATTAAAAACATAACTATGATGATAGTTCTCATAGCTGTAATATTATATTCAATATTAACTACTTACAAATAATCAAAATATACTAATGTCATTAAATAGTAAGAGAGAATGATATATTAAAATAGAAATGAAAATTCTATGTAGAATAATCAACGTAAAATAATTTTATTGTCAATCCAGCAACATGCCTTCGTATTTTAAAAAATATAAATAGATGTATACTAAATTATATGAGAATTACAATGTCAGCTATCATAATTCCGTTATGTTTAAAATTTTACAAATTTTGCTAATTATCAACATGGAAAATGGTTCAGTTCCGATGTTGTACATGTTGGTTCAGTTCCGATGACAATGCATTTTTATTGTAAGCATAACCTGATTATATACCCAGGATCGCCTCCCGACGAGGATACTCTCTCAGTGTCAACAGCACATACACCTAATTTTGTATACGCATTCAATTATGATAGGCCTTTCTAAATTTCACCATAACATGCCTGCTGCACCCAGAGTTGGATGCCGACGAGGGGACTCCGTAACGGTCAACAGCACAAAAACGAAATTTTGTACACGCATTCAATTATGATAGCCTGTTTTAAGTTTCACCGCGATAAGGTTGCTGTACCCAGGGTTAGCTTCCAACGAGGGGACTCCTCAACGGTTGAGACCACAAACACGAAATTCTGTATAGCATTCAATTATGATAACCTGTTCTAAGCTCCACTATGACATGGCTGCTGCACCCAGGGTTGGCTCTGGATAGAGCATTTCATTAAAAGCTTGTTTTTTATTAAAATATTTTTTAAATCTGAATTTATTTAAATAGAAATCAAAAACTCACTAATTCAAATCGGTCTCACGCTTGCTCTTCACTTTTCATGATTTTGGCTTACCTGCAATGAATAAGAAAAATTACAGTTATAATATGTAAAAAAAATATAACAATATGCAAAATCCGTGTGATGAAGTAAATATGTGGGCATGAAAAATAATTAGAGAGACTTGTCGTTACAAGTCTCTCTAACGACTAAACGAACCACTTTAAAAATTTTTGTCTAGAATGTACATATTGTTATTGGATATCTGTAATGGACTTTCTGTCGTCGAAATGATTGAAAGGAAACATCGTTAATAGAAAAACCGATACCAACAAAGGGAAAATAAACTGGCTGAGGACAAAAGACGTATTAAAAGAAAAAGATAAACCTTTAGGTATCTATTTCCGGATGAAAGAAAACGTTTGGAGCCATTATGGTAAAATGAAGGCGAAAAAGGGGGAAAGATTTTCTCGAGCTGAAATCGAAAAACTGTCATATCGATGGCTAACATCACACACCTCCTATGCCAGCTTTTGGACATATTAATATTTTTATAACAGAAATAGAATCGTCAGGAAACTAACTGAGAGTACACGGGGTGCCAACGCAGCCACAATCAGAACCTTAGCTCTGGGCCTATGCATTTCCGCAGCGGAATATGCCGCTCAAGTATGGAGTGGATCGACACTGCTGTGAGCAATGCTGCAAGGATTGCCTTCGGCTGCCTCAAACCTACTCCCGTCGAAAAGTTATAACCGCTCATCGGCGTCGCTCCCACCCTCCCACGTCGCTCCTATACGTCGTGATGTCCTGATTCAAATGCCTTGTAACGGACCTTAAGTCCATTACATGCGATCAACAAATGCATCGATTTCCAGTGAAATACACTGACACAAATCAGCTATTATTTTAACCCTTGCAGCCATGAATCAGCACGATGAAACTACTTTTACTCGGAATATTTTGGATTGCATCATTTATCGGCCTATATAAACCGGCGAAAAAGCAACCAAATTATCATTCCCCGAGTGATCACCTTCCCCCAAGGTTGCGACGGCATATTCGGTACCCTTCTCACGAGGTGTGTCAATGAATCCGGCTCCTTGGTTTCCTTTCCTTATCCTCCCTAGTCTCGAAGCATCAGTCTGTAATCCCACAGACTCGAGCCGTGCCCAGTACAAGATACTAGGAGCCCACATACAATCCTCATCCGTATATCCTCGTAACCGCAGTCGCGCATCTATACACTCGCGTCAACATAACTTGTTCGGGAAGCGTTATAAGTGGCAATATCAAACTTTCAATCAATAAATACCTCCTACTTTATTCAAAACCGCCTTCCAATACGGAGAAAACTCGTAAGTTGATACCACCACCTCACACCGAACAATTTGGAGTCTTGTGAGGGGTGGTCCCTTACAGCCTAAAGGTGGTCGACGGCAGTAGGACGGAGAGACTGATTCAGAAGTGCTATAGGTGATAGATGACCCAAGACACCCACTGCACGGACAAGAACCACACCACAAGCGTTCATGAGCCGAACACAACCGCTCCATGGCAGTCAATCATCGAACCGCATCACTCAATGAAAGGTTTTACTTGGCGATTACGCAAAGAAACATCTTTCGGTGTCGACTACAACGGGCGAGCCCGTCACCACAGGACGTTTTAACGATTAGTCGTTCTGTCGCCCTGCAGTGAACGTAGAAGACTTTGGACAGTACAATTCTACGTCCAGCTACGTCACAACCCGTGAGAGTCCAACACCTTACCGCGAGTTAGCCAGGAATAAACCCGGCGGGCTCGAGATACTCGCGCCCTCACTTCCAATTGTGACCAGATTTCTCCGGTCTCTCGATTGGTTCCGAGTTCGAGGTCGCTTGCGCGGTCCTCTCCCTTACGAAGCGGTGAAACGGAGTGCACCGAATATATCGCGGACCAAGGCGTCCTTCGCCCGACTCTGAACCGGGATCGGATGGTTAATGGTCAATTCAAGAGCAGTCGCCATAAGGTACGCAACCACCCCCGCTCTATAGGAAACAATACAGTTCCCAGACTCCCCCGACTGTTAGTCGGAGAGCACAATCGATTGGCTTGCGCCGCACGGTGTGCAGACCGTCCAGGAGCGCCAGAGGATTGTTCCCAGGGGAGACTGGTTGACCCAGTGTCCTACCCAGGCTCGCACCCCATGCGTGGAGACCATCGGATGGGTGTTGACCCGTGAGTGTGACCGACCCTGGAACAGAATGGGTCTTCGTGGCCAACTCAGCAATGGCCCATTAGCAGAAACAGATAGCACCAGGATTCCATCTCCCTTATACCACCTGGCGTAAATAGAACAGACTCTATTCTATATTCCCGTATTTCGTTTTTACCGCCGGTGCCTAAATTGGGGGCTTAAACGACGCAAAATTTTAGAGTGACGTTTTGGTATTCCATTTCAAGGGTCCTGACTGACGCATAGAGATCATCAGGTGCGAAATTGACGTTAAGCACCGTCGAGACCCTTTTTGTTTATTCCTGTTCTACAACTGTCATGGCGGATGGGTCTTGTTCGGGGTCTTATCTAAGAAAGGTCTGAAATCGATCAGTCTTCGTCTGACAGCCGTGTAACTTATTTTTGCTTGTGATTCCGAAGTCTTTTTGTGTTGCAATTTTCAAAATGTTTGCTCAGCATTGGTTTTTAAATCGAAGATGGGATAATGAGCGCAGATAATCGCAAGTAGTCGTTTATTCATATCTATATCTTGCCCTAAAAATCCTGCGTATTTTTTTTTGTAGGTTGTGATAAATTTCGCTGTGTATTCTTGTTTAGGCACATTTTCCTTATTATTGTTTGCCATTTTATTTCAAAACAAACGAAAACGAGAATCGACACACAAACACGAAACGGCGCGGCGGCGAGCGATCAGGCGACTGACCAGGCGGCGAGCTGTCAAATTTAAGACCCCGCTCTAGAACGACCGTAGACAAAACAGAAATTTTAAGATTTAAGACCGGTTCTTAATTTTGTTGTAACGGAATACCATCAAAATAACGAAAGTGCTTAGGTTCTTAATTTTTAGCACCAGCTTAGTTTAAGCCCGCGAGAAACGGAATACATTGGCCCAATGAGGATGGGTGTAACAAGTTGCCGAGCCAATCTCGTTCGCTGGGACTACATAGAACCCAATATGATATGCAACTGTGGTACGCTCATTGCTCATTTCAAGTAGGGCATTGGTTTTCTTTGGAAGTGGTTGCTCCATCACGGCTTTTGCCTGGCGACATCCTTGGCTTTGTTTCCAGGATGCCCGATGTTCCTGCTCCAAGCAGTCCCCGATGATTTTCTTACCTATAGCGAAGGGGACCCCAACAACTGGCTCCACCGGGCATACCGGAGAGCCCAGTTTTGTCACTCTGTCGGTCTCTTCGTTGCCGGGCATGCCTTGGTGGCTCGGTATCCATATTAAAGTGATTTTATTGGCTTTTCCCAATTTGTTGAGCTCTTGCATGCAGTCCCAGACCACAGAAGATTTTGCGGTGGCTTTAGCCAGAGCGTCCAATGCTTGCTCTACTGTCAGAGCAGATGAGGATTTTCCTATTTTTTACCTAAAGTCGACTTTGGAGTTTTATGCTTTCCAATATGGCAAACACCACGGCTTAAAAAAACGTGGCATATTGTCGAAGGGGGGGGGGGGCAGTCGTGTAAAAAAATACATAGTAACTTTTATTTTCAGGCGTAAGCAAGGGGCGCCTGCGAGCGAGACGCCCTCCATTACGCCACGGCACGGAGAGAGATGGAAACCATCGACACCATTAGTCGTGTTAAGGGTTCCTTATATCAGGCCATAGCAATATCCACCAACTATTAACAAGTTAAGCGCCGCGTCGAAGCGCTCGCATTCGCTGATATGCCTGAAAACGTTTGAGGTGAGGGCGAGGCTGAGGGCGCGTTCGTCGCTCGTTGGTCGTTAGTCGTTAGTCGTTAGTCGTTAGTGGGGCCGCGAGCAATTAAACGCCGTAACGACGAGCCCCCATAATTATTTAAACGAGCGTTGAGTGCAGATCCTTGTACCCTGGACCGACCCTGCCTGCGTGCCTCCGAATAGGATATTAGTATTATAACCGAAGATTACTTATCTCACGCACGGGAGTAAATAAAATAAAGAGCAGGTAACAGTCGCATGAATGCCAGAAACAATGGTCTTTTAATTGATTCGCTCAAAACAAAAACAGACCATGTGACTGATCAAACTTTAGGGAAATCAACAAAAAAATTTCAATGTAAAAATGTACTATCGTGATGCAATATTAAATATTTTTTAATTAGTTCATCTTTTATGCATATGATTTTGTTCGTTTAATTTATTTAAGCAATTTACACAAAAATATTACAAATTACAATTAGAAATCATCAAATAAAATACCATTTAACTGAAACACAGCAAGAAATTAAACTTATTTATTTATTTATTTATTTATTTATTTCGGGAAACATACAGCGCTTCATTAATTATTACTAATTATTCTAATACACAGTTTCGCTGGCCGATTAATTGTTTCCTACATTATTTTCTTATACGGTAGATCAAAAAATTGCATTGCACTAAATTAAATTAAATTAAATTGCAATTGAACTATTGTAAGGATAGGAAAGGAGAGGGATGGGATATATGTAGGATAGGATATAGATATTCAAATTATATTCACTGTGTAATCACTTCCTAGACGCCTAGTGAGCTAAGGACAGCTTCGCTGAATTTAGGTTGATTCAGGTAAAAAATGTCGATATCTTCGAATCGTCTATTATATGTGGTCATCAAGCGGTGCATAACAGAGATTTGGGCGTAACTAGTGTTCACACGAGGGATTTCGAACGTACGAGGAGAGCGAACCCTTCGTGGTGGAACTAACAACAACAGTTTATTTACCAAATGAGGGCTATCAATTTTGTTGTGAATTATTTTATGCAATAATATCATATCAGCCGCTGTGCGGCGGTCTTCCAGTGAACACATACTGAAATAGTTCAGCCTGCTCTCGTAGGTTCCAAGTCCCAAGTGCTCACGATAGTCCAGGTATCTAGTAAAACGTCTTTGGACGCCCTCCACCCTATTTTTATACACGCCATATTGCGGATTCCAAATCTGCGATGCGAACTCTAAGGTGCTACGAACATAGGAAAAGTAAAGCGTTTTAAAGATGTTAATGTTCGAGAATGGTTTACATATTCTATTAACAAAACCCAGAGTCCTCAACGTCAGCTTTTGATCCAGTTGTACCCCAAGATCTCGAATGCACTGAACTTCAGGGATATATTCACCATTCACGCTGTATTTGAAGTTGATGCTTTCCTTTTAGCGACTGAATATAATGCTATTACATTTGGTAGCATTTAAAGTGAGCTTATTTTTCACGCAATATTCGAAGAGTCAAATAAGCAAAAGGTTAAAGTTTTGCCATTCGGTTCCTGTTATTTTTATAAGCTAATCAATGTTTCATAGTAATTAATTCTTAAATAAATAAATAAATAAATAAATAAAAAATACGCTATTTATAATGGACTTAACTGCTAATGGCCCCAGGTTAAAGAAATCAATATTATTGGTTTTATAGTGTTTTATAACCGGCATGTTCGTGAGATAGGATTGTGGAAAGATTGATTTGTCTGCGAAGTGGGAAGGTGAAATGTCAAGTGCTGTCACCTGGATGGTACGTTGAAATTTAACGCTTCTAATAAATCTGATGAGTCTATCCCGCTGTTTGTGCAGAAACACTAGGCTTCCGCACTCTCTCCTCTTTCTAAGAGTAAAAATCTTAAAATAATTTAAACGCTCTTCATAAGAGTAGAGAGTGCGTGTGTGAGTGGATTGTCATTGTCTAAGTCTTCTACTCTCATCCCACAGCTGAAAGAACGATTGGATATACCAACCTGGGGTGACATGTCCGCCAGTTGTAGTCGACACTGCCCAACTGTCTATCGATCTCCACTTCTTAGCAAAACTCCTTGGACCACCTACTCTTATAGTCGATGTAGCTGTATATGGAGTTGTAACCAACAAAGTGAATATCGCCAGACAGTCAATAGGTACATAGACGGAAGAAGACACCTACGCATTCCCAGAGACAGAGCGCATGAAACAGCCGCAAAGACGTTTCTTATAAATTATGCAGATGCCTTCTACCCCTATAGAGAATTTGAAATATGGCAGCAGATGGCGGTTCTAGTCGCCCACAATTTGATATAACGAAATTTTCAAAGCAATTTGTGTACATTAAAGTGCATATTATGAGAGATAAATGTCAAAATAAGTTTCCGGCGTGTTGCAAGGAATCAAATCGATTTCACGAATATCAAAATACATGCGATATTGCTTCTAAATACTCACAACCGGGTGCGTCAAAAATACGTCCGTTATGACCGAAGTATCTAATATTTATTGATACAAGATACAAGAAAACGGAGAAAATAAATCTATCATAGATTTTAGGAGATTAAGGTCTACTTAAGAATATACGGGCCCTAGGCATACGAGTGAAACTAATCTATACTTAATATTATAAAGAGGTAAAGTTTGTGAGTTTGTGATATTGTAGGGAGTTATCTCTGGATTTACTTAATCGATTTTGAAAATTCTTTTACCAATAGAAAGCCACGTTATTTGTGAGTATCATAGGTTATATATTAATCCGAAAAATGAAAATACTTGTTCGTGGTAGTCGGATTTCAAAGTAATTCGGAGGAAAAACGGTCGAATGAAAACGTTTCTTACGAACGCTGCTTTAACGATGAGAGATATATGATTGAGTTATAGAGAAAAGTTTTAGAGCTTGGTATTGCCTACAAAAAAGTCAGCAACAGCATATGTCTAAATTTTATATTTAAGTCACAAAAAGTAGTTTTTTTATAGAGTAGAGCTCTGGCGCAGTTTTTTTTAGCGCGAAGGCTGGCTTTCGACCGGTTAAAAATATTGGATACAAGTCTAAGCTTGATATTTGTGTTGCCACATCTCATCACTGATATGAATAAGCTAAATCGCACGACTGAGGACATTACTATACACGCGAATCGTAACAGGCGATGATAAGTAGATCCTTTCAAAAAATAATCCGGGTTTTGCAAAACAGTTTGAATGGCAACAATCCAAGGTCCCTGGAAGCTGTACAAAACCACCACTTTGTTTTAAAGGAATACCAAGTAGTTTCTTCAAAAATAGATTCGTCAAGCATGTGGAAAGTTAGACAATTATAGATAAGAACGGATAATATGTATTCCATAAAAAAAAATCCGTCCTTAAATTTTAAGGCGTTCTGAAGTTTACCTTAATCGGGCACGAACTTACGCAAATTTAAACGCTTTTTTTCTTAATTTTTACAGCGTCTATGTCATTAAACATCAGTCATAAATATATTATTCTTTTGTTTGCTACACAATTGTCACACATCACTATTCAACACTATACCCTTTTGTTCCCTGCCTCGAACAAATACAACAGGCTGCCAATTAGGAGCTTTATGCATGCTTTTGTGCTGGAAGCTTTTGAATCTGATTTTTCCTTGACACTAGCGAGTACAATGGAAAACAGCGCGATAGTAAAGTGGATGAGTATTCATGGGCGAGAATGTATAAAATAGCACATATATACGATCAATAATAATATTTTTTTGCTGGTTAATAATCATAATTTTAATTTTTCAAAAAATACATCCTGTTAGATTGGAGGTTTTCATTTTTTCATTCTAGCACACGTTTTCTTTTCCTAAAATTTCAAAGCACCCAATATTTATACGTACAGTTACGTACATCAATCTTTATGTTTTTGTTACAAAACAGAAGACTGTTTTGTGATAAGAATCTGACTGTTGATGTATATAATAAGAAGAAGTTTGTGATAAGAAGAAGACTGTTGTGTAGTTGCGATAAGAATCACAACTACATACATATAAATACCTCAATGTAAGTAACGTTTGATGTGCTCTTGACTGAATATTGTTTAAAATAAAAGATGACTAATTCTTTGTAACATTGTAAAATTTGGGCATGACGCAGTGTACAGATATTTTATTCTTTGGCAGATTGTCAACCGACATACTCAAATATATTCTTCAATGGATAGAAGTCGTTCGTGTTTGACACTTGTTATATTTGTCCGTGCTAAAACTATATGTTCGCACAGACACAAGGCTGAACATAAAAGAGATATCACTGCTTTTTAAACACGATTTTGTTAGGTCGACCTGTACGTAACTATGTAATGGAATCTAAGGTAACTAATTTAACCATCTTCCAAGGATCGTAGCGTCATGAAAATTGGCAGTTGTATGTAGTTCTGATGACAATACAATAATATAGTACTGTCGAACTGATCTGATGATGGAGTCCGAAGATATGAACTGGAACCTCATGATGGAACATCGTATCATAACTGTGTTTGGACTTGTTAGAAAAGTCTTGGAATGAACTTTGACCACGATTAGGTTTCAAGGTCTGATGATGGAGCTGGAAGATAGGCACTGGCATTCCATGATGGAATATCGTATCATAGCCGTGTGTATGTGAATATCGTATCATAGCCCAAAAGCGTGTTTTTAGTGTTTTTTTTCAAAACTATTAATTTATTACTCAAATCTGGGTGTTCCAAAGACATTTGTATGTAGACGGCAGACTTCGCGCTGTACGCCTAAATGGCACCTGCGGTATACCTCCTGTAAGAAACTGTGTTAAGCGAAAAATCGTTGTTGAACGAAATAGGAAAAGTCTTATTTTCGAGAAAAAATAGAATTCGACATTTCATCGGATATCGACGTTTCGACATCCTGGGTAATCGGAAAAGTTATTTCCGGAAAATGTCTCACTGTGTCTTGTTATGTATATGTAAGTGTGTATGTATTCATGCAACATATCAGTAGCTACTACAAATATTTATAAATATTTATTATATATCTAAAAATATCTATAAACATCAATAAATATCTGTATCTATATATCCACTATAAGACCTATTTATATCTTTATTTATATCTATATACATATACACATACCATCGTCTAACTCCTTCTTCCTAATCACTTCCAATTCCCTACCTCTCCCATCGGTTTTCTATTTTAATTTTCTATTTAACATGTACTTAATCTATTTTACAATCAATTTTTAAGTGTAATATGCCGAAATCCAAATGTGTAAATATGCGGAAATCTGTTAATTTCATAGGAAACGATTATCGGCGTAATGTTTTTCTCTTTTTCTACATTATGTTTATGCACACGTTTCAATTGTATGCGCTATATGTTTCCAGAAATAAAATAAAATAAAATAAAATAAAATGTACCCATCCAAAATTATAAAGGATTGTATAAAGTATTTTTTATTTTTTGTCATTTTGATACAATTCATCATAGATCATTCGGGGGAAAATCAGTCACGAATATACTACCAAACAACTTTCCCAGGAAGTAGCACTTATGGAAAGATTTTGGACGTGACGTCACTTCGGGAAGAATGTTTACTTGATTGAAATGTTTGAGTATGCAACGCATTAAATATATTCGATTCAATCGTATACGCAAATATATTGACCGGCGGAAATTCAATGTGATTTCGGCCCAATAAGGCATCTGTGCACCAAGTTTTATAGTTTTATAGTTGTGCATCTATAAGTCCAATATTTCGAGACTTAAATATGATTAGTGCTTCTCCTGGTGCAACTATTTCAACCACAAGTTTTTCAACTCTTGTCATTACGAAATGATGCCTGCATGTGAAAATTCAGCGCAATCGGATTAAGCGTTTGAGCGCTATCGTGGAGGAATAGCAACAGACACACAGACCCACAGACTTACAGACAGACTTCCACCTAGATGAATATTCGAAATGAATATTTCCGTCCTCACTATGAAAAACAAAATTTTGCTCGTTCACAACGATTTTCCTCCTCGTTGGTTGGTCGAAGAGGTAAAAAACAAAAAGCTAAAAGCAAATTGATTCCAAAGGGTATTATTTTTTGTCAGTAAAAAAGACCTAAATTAAAAAAAAAGTTGGTAGTGATTTTAAATTAAGTTTTTTTTGTAAAAGATTTTATTTTTAAGTTTCTCAATATCGAAAATATTTATTTTCCAAAAAAATAGCCAAAAAACATGTATGATTTAATTTACAAAAAAATGGGTTTCGTTCCCGACCAACATGTAAAAAAAAAACGATTGTGTCACCCCAAGACTTTCCCGGCAAGCAGACCACCTCCGCGCGCTACCCCACTACCCCCACTAGCCCAAAAACCCCACTACCCTAAACCCCCTGACATGCCTTCCTACTTATAACCCACCTCCAACCATCACCTTCTCCATCACCATCACCCCCCCCCCGCCCATTCTCCCCCGATAGTGATTGCGTCAAGTGACTTGTAGCAAAAGTAATATATTTTAGTATATTGCAATATTTCCGTGCCATTAAAAGGGTTATTTTTTTATATTGTGTAATATTTTTTTCAATAATAATTTGGCGTTCTTTTTTTGCTTCGCTTGTATAGTAGATATTTTAACCAATATTTCGCAATGTGGTTTCGGCCATACGACGCCTATGTGTCCCAAGTTACAAGTCCCTATCCGCAATTTTTCGAGAATAAAGTTAGATTAGCGCACCCTCTGATGACTGATTTCAACTACAATTTTCTCAACTCTTGCCATGACCGAATGATGCCTAGTATGCCTACACACCAAATTTCATCTCAATCGGATACGTCGAAAAAAATAGACACAGACACACGTAGACCCAGAAGTGCGTTCACACACTTTCCTCTGCCAGGAAAGTATAATTAGTAAATAAAAAAATAATTATTTTCTGTCCCCTCAAGGGTTGCCTGGACGCTCCTGCGTTCCGCAGAAGTGATTAGTCTTAAGGATTAATTAATTACTTTTCAGCGATATAAGTTTATTTAATATACTGAATGTAGGGATTAATTGGCGTTATAAAGGCCGTTTTTATTTCAGCGAGAAAATCCCCTGCTATAAAAAAAGCCCGATGTCGCGGAAGGCCGTTAAATTTTAATTAAAATCATTCCCTAAAAGTGGATGAGAACTGACAAAGAAAAGGAGACGAGAGGGAGAGGGGAGAGATTTGGCAGTCATCGGAAAGGCATTAACGATTTCGTAAAGGAGAGAGATAAGGCACACGACTGAGGAGGAGTAACGGAGATGGCAATGTGTTTAAGATAGACTATTGATTTTATAGCGTATTGGATTGCTTAAAGTCGTACTTCGATATGGCAACTTAGATTTTACTACGACACGCAACTTGTAGATGATATAGAGGTAGTCACAGTTCCAAAAATTGAGTAATCTCCTATTATTACGTTCAATATGGCGACGCACTTGATGGTGAGATGGGGCTCTAAACACGCCTATACGATAGGGGGGGGTTTTTTTTGAGTGGGGCTTTTCTAAGGTCTTTATGAGCCATCTAACACTGCGACCATTGCTGATCTATTGTGTTCGCTACCTACTATAGTTCTGCCCTAAGCCTCGTGTTATTTAAGAACCGCATCAGGCTTTTGGTGCCAGATTGTTTTACCTCCTCAGGTTGGAGGTAATGACCAACCAAGTAGGTGTATCTTTTACGCATCAGCGGGTCACACTAGCACATGAGGTGCTGGGGAGTTTTCTCTGCCCCTTGGCAGAACCTGCACATTTTTGTGTATTGGAGCTTGAGGTTGAGCATGTTTTTGTTCAGGCCACAATGCCCCGTGCCTCTCACCAGTATGCGTAGATTGTTCATATTTAGCGATAAAGCCTCACGGGCCGTTTTACGGTCGTAAGCCTTAATTAGCGCTTTGGAATGATTCAACCCTGGCGTGTAATTCCAGTGGTTGACGGATTGTTCTTAACATATTTATTCTCCCTAAGTATTTAAGTACTGAACCGATACAACACTAGGTATATATTCGGGTGTCAGTGAGTCTGGAGCTAAGAGGCTAAGGGGCCCTTGCTGAGTTGGCCACGAATACCCATTCTGTTCAGGGTTGGTCACACTCACGGGTCAACACCCATCCTGCGGCCCCCACGCAGCGAGCCTGGGTAGGAATCTGGCCTTCGGGCTAGTTTCCCCCAGGAATCAACCCTCTGGCGCTCCTGGACAGTCTGCGCACCGTGCGGCGTAAGCCAATCGATTGTGCACTCTGACTAACAGTCAAGGGAGTCTGGAAGCAGTACTGTTTCCTAAAGAGCGGGGTTGGTTGCGGACCTTACGGCGACTGCTCTTGAAACGACCATCGGCTACCCGATCCTGGGTAAACTGCCGGGCAAAGGATGCCGTGGTCCGCGATAGTTTTGTTATACAGAGAAGACCGCGCAAGCGACCTTGAACTCGTAACCAATCGTGAGACTGGAGTAATCTGGTCGCAATTGGAAGTAAGGGCGTGAGTGTAAGCCCGCTGGGTAACACTCCTGGCTATCTCGCGGTTAATGCGTTGGAATCTTACGGGCATGTGGCGGAGTTTGACGGTGGACTGTTTTCTCCAAGTCTTCTGCGCTAACTCCAGGGAAATAGAACGACTAATCGTTAAAACTTCCTGAGGTGACGGGTTCTCCCGTTGTAGTTGACAACTCTAGTTGTCAATGAGTCTGTGGGATATCTGGCTGTCGTGCGCTGTCGATACGACCAGAGCCCAACGGTTGTAGGAGTCTTATTACCTCACCGTACATATGGTAGAATAATCACAGTATTAGTATTTAGACCATTTAAATATTTAAAAAAAGCTAATAGTCGGGAGATGACTTACCGTTGATACAATCGAAGAGAGTAATTATTATGCTAAATGTATGCGCTTTATATCCGCAAGTCTTGATGCTTGTTGCCTAGAAGGGGTATCGTTTCTGTGAATTAATTTTTGCAATTGTGAAAGACACGTTTGAATGACGCTATTTCCATATATTAATTATTTGCATCGTAAGAAAAACACATTCAAAAGACGTTTTTATCAATTCTTTAAATGCTTAAAGTCATCAGGTAAATAAATAATTTTGCTGATGACGTCAATTGAACCTTGGAATTAAAAAATATATCTACTGAATTGAGTAAATAACTTTTAACATTTTTTGATGCATTGTTCATCATCATTTGTCACTACAATTCTTTTGGTTGCAGGTTATTGCGAAAGTAGGAAAATGCGTGTTTTATCGTTTTAAACTATTTAATAACTTATCATATTAATAATTCCAGTGACTATCCCAAATCACGTACCAAATAAAACGTATTATCATCGATCACTACCTTTCTGTGATTTTCCACCGGCAGAATGCTTTTTCCTCCCCTTCTGTTATTCTCGGGTGTTTTTCAATTCCTCTAAAGGGCCGCCGTATATATCGGCATATTCGGGGTAAACTCGGATAAACGATCATACGGGAGAAGCGAGACGTGCCGAGACGTCTCCATCTCGGTTCTCTTTGTGATTTCAAAAGGAATGCCTTTATGCCCAACTCAAATAGAGCGATCGTAATCACTTTCACTCTCTTTTAAAAGGAAAAAAATATAGACGCTTAAGCCTTTCTACCCTCGTATTAAAGTGTAAAGTATAGCTTGCTTTTTAGACTTAGAACCTACGGTCTAGTGCACAAGGATGTGTCCGCACTGATGACACCTATATAGGAAGTTAAAGTTTACTGTGCAGTTGGGCCATTAAGACCTGCTCTCTATCTCTGGTCTGCTCAACTCCTGTCTAGTAACCTCCTCAAAGAAGGCTGAACCTGGGACGGACTCTGTTTACTGGATCATTATACTGTCACGGTACGCTGGATCTGTTCCTCTGGGGATATTTTTCGGGCGCTGCTGGGTGGCAGTCGACTGTGCACTTCTGGGTGGGGAGGGGGGGGGGGGGGTCACAATGGGCGGGTTTATTGTCATATGACAATCTCTTACAACCAACCCTACTATGACGTGTTATATGTATGTGTGCGTGTAACATGTTTGTAAGTGTGTGTCTTGTTATTGCATTCGATCGACAGAATTGAAAATGCAATTCCATTAATTTGATCCCAACGGATTAAGTGATCTTATACATTTCCTAAGCAGTAGATGTGGTAGTTGACCTGCTGTCAGATACTCTTAAAAATACTAGTTGGCCACCAGATCCCGTGTGAAAGACCGCTAAAGGACGCCGCGGTTCGGATACATTCAAACTGAGTTACCGCTAACATCAGGTAGAGGCCGCGCAAGCGACTGCGGTCCTAAGACCAGACGGGAAATGGGGGGATTTCGGGGAGATCTGGTGTTGAGGGCGCGAGGCTGCCCGCTGGGTTGACTTCCTAATGACATGCGGTAAGGCGTTGGACACCCACGGGCATTTTGGCGTAGATAGACGGTGGACTGTCTTGTCACTAAGTCTCTGCATTCACCTCACGGGTGAAATCATTAGTATATATCGTTATACCTTTCTGGGGTGGTGGGTTAGCCAGTAGTACTTGACAACAAAGTGAGAACACATACGAAGGGTGGAGAAACCCGTTCAAATCTGGTAGTAAGGGCGCGAGGTCGGCCCGCTAGTATAACTACCCAGTGCCTTGCTGGTGTTGGACTCTTACTGGCTTGTTGGCGTAGTTGGATAGTGGAACGTTCTGTTTTTAAGTCTCTACGTTCACTCCATGGGAGAAAGATTGACATGATATCGTTATAACTTTCTGGGGTTGCGGGTGCTAATGGGCCCATGATGAGGTGGCCACGATGACCCATGTGTTCAGGGTCGGTCACACTCACGGGTCAACACCTATCCGATGGCCTCCACGCATGGGGTGCGAACCTGGGTAGGACACTGGGTCAACCAGTCTCCCCTGGGAATCAATCCTCTGGCGCTCCTCGACGGTCTGCGCACCGAGCGGCGCAAGCCAATCGATTGTGCTCTCCGACTAACAGTCGGGGGAGTCTGGGAACTGTATTGTTTCCTATAGAGCAGGGGTGGTTGTCTACCTTACGGCGACTGCTCTTGAAATGACCATTGGCCATCCGATCCCGGTTCAGAGTCGGGCAAAGGACGCCTTGGTCCGCGATAGATTTGGTGCACACCGTTTCACCGCTTCGTAAGGGAGAGGACCGCGCAAGCGACCTCGAACTCGGAACCATCGAGAGACCGGAGAAATCTGGTCACAATTGGAAGCAAGGGCGCGAGGGTCGGCGGCCAGGTAACACTGGCTATCTCGTGGTGAGGCGTTGGCTTCTTGCGGGTTGTGACGTAGCTGGACGTTGGATTTGTTCTGTGCAAAGTCTTCTACGCTCACTGCAGGGCGATAGAACGAGAAAATCGTTAAAACGTCCTGTGGTGAAGGGCTCGCCCGTTGTAGTTGACACCGCAAGTTGGGGTTGCGGGTGTTGTGTGCGGGTATAACTTCATGGTGGTGAACGGTTTCGTACAGCTTGGGCCACAAGATCAAATTTGTTCTCGGATCGGCTCAACTCACGATTCAGCTCCTATTCAGAAGCCTCCTCGAGTGGAAGGCTACCCCTGGTAAACCTCCCGTGTCTCAGGCCTCAGAGCTTGTGGACGGAGCGATTTCTCCCGGCGGGATTGCATCCCGGCGCCACTGGACGGTTTGCGAACCGGTCGGCGAAGCCAATCAGTTGTGCAGTTTGACTAATTGCTGAAGGGGTCTGGACACTATGGAAATACCTTGTTTCCTAAGCAGCGGGGGTGGATATTGACCTGTTGTCATGCCAATCTTGAGAAGACCTTGGGTCACTCGATCCCGTGTGGCACTACGGGCAAAGAACGCCTAATTCCGCGATAAATTTTAACTGAATTACCGCTGTAATACAACAGGTAGAGGTCGCGTAAGCGACTGCGGACCCGTAACCAGTCGGAAGGACGGAGGTATCCTGCAGGTTAATTCCAGATGGAGATATCCTGCCAACACTGGTAGTTAGGAGGTGAGGCTGCCCGCTGGGTACCTTTTCCGGTGCCTCGCCGTAAGGCGTCGGTCTCTAACGGGTTGCTGGTGAACTAGACAGTAGATTGTCTTGTCACCAAGTCTTTTACGCTCACCCCACGGCTGAAAGAACGATCTTTATCGTTATACCAGCCTGGGGTGACGGGTTCGCCCGTTGTAGTCGACACCGCCCTACTGGGGTTGCGGGTTCGCCCTTAGTAGATGACAACTCCAAAGTGATGACTATATTCCTATCTTTTCTCCTTCTCACTTCTATTTGGAGGCAGCTCGGTTTTTTACTCACTATCTTAACCGCAAAGGGGACTTACAACATGACACCCGACAGGGGACTATTACAAAAGGGGACGTACGACCATGAAACCCTTTATTTAACCAGAAATCGAGTTAACCCATATCAGTTACTAATCCCTTGGCCTATTATATTTTCTGCCGCAGGCGAACTAGACCATCTTGCGGTGTCGACTACAACGGGCGAGCCCGTCACCACAGGACGTTTTAACGATTAGTCGTTCTGTCGCCCTGCAGTGAACGTAAAAGACTTTGGACAGTACAATCCTACGTCCAGCTACGTCACAACCCGTGAGAGTCCAACGCCTTACCGCGAGTGAGCCAGGAATAAACCCGGCGGGCTCGAGATACTCGCGCCCTCACTTCCAATTGTGACCAGATTCCTCCGGTCTCTCGATTGGTTCCGAGTTCGAGGTCGCTTGCGCGGTCCTCTCCCTTACGAAGCGGTGAAACGGAGTGCACCGAATCTGTCGCGGACCAAGGCGTCCTTTGCCCGACTCTGAACCGGGATCGGATGGCCAATGGTCATTTCAAGAGCAGTCGCCGTAAGGTAGACAACTACCCCCGCTCTATAGGAAACAGTACAGTTCCCAGACTCCCCCGATTGTTAGTCGGAGAGCACAATCGATTGGCTTGCGCCGCTCGGTGCGCAGACCGACGAGGAGCGCCAGAGGATTGATTCCCAGGGGAGACTGGTTGACCCAATGTCCTACCCAGGCTCGCACCCCATGCGTGGAGGCCATCGGATGGGTGTTGACCCGTGAGTGTGACCGACCCTGAACACATGGGTCATTGTGGCCACCTCATCATGGGCCCATTAGCCCGCGAACTAGACCAGTTTTAATTGTGGATTAATTAGCCAGATTCCGTTATTTTGTATAAACATTCCAAAGGCCGTTCGATATTTCGCCGCTAACTGACCGTCCCTGTTTGATTTTCAGATCGGTCCAGTAATTTTATCGGATGAAACTTTAACGAAAATTCCTTTCGAGCGAAATTACAGGCAATTTTCACGAATCGTTACACAGCATGACGGTTAATGAAATGCCGATCTGTTCCAATGTTCCTGCAAAATTAGTCGGTAGGGATATTTGTTCAGCCAATATTTGTATCTCCGATAGAATTATGCAATAGAAACAATGACTTCACTCAAGGGCGGTCCCGGGGGGGGGGGGGGTCAAGGGGTTCATGACCCCCCCAAATCTTAAATATATGGCTTATAATAAGCTCCTTATGTAAATACACTTGTTTCCATAAATAAATTATTGTATGATAAAGGGTAACTCATCGCCCATAACGGCGACCCCCCCCCCCCCCCCAACCTTAAGCCCATAACTCTGACCCCCCCCCCAGGACTTTTCAAGTATTGTGACATATTACCAGCTAATGCATTATTTATTTATAGACTGACAGTTCAATATTTCGAGACTGACGAGTTCCGAAATTATGTCCAACATAAACACAGCACTAGACAGATACAAAATGAACGGCTACTCGTCCCTCCTTTTCGTAACCTTTATGGCAAAAGAAGATTGAATTGGCTAATCCCTCATTTATTCAACAAAATTCCTTTAAATTTAAAAAAATTAAAAAAATGTACAAAAAAACAAAAAAAAGAATTAAAAATAGTCAGCTTTAAAATAAGTGAAAGTGAAACACAAGTGTGAATGATACGAATAATATTCATGTTTTTATTTTATTAGCATTAAGTACGTAATTTTTTTATGTAAATATTATCAAGGGGGTGGCTTTCTGTGCCGACTAATCCTTATCAATATAGCAGATAATGCAGCAGATATATTATTAAATGGTCAAAATGGCCACTAAAGTTGCACTGAAAGTCACCCTATCATAATCTCCAGCAGGTAAGCCTTAGGCTTGGCTGGATTTTATACAAAGCTGTATTTTAAAAAATGGTTATTAAATAAGAATAAAAAAATAAAAAATGTAAGGCTAGGACCGCCTTTGACTTCACTACAACTGATTGCTCTGTTATCGACAGCACCATACACATATTCTTCTTTATGGATCGGAAACGTGGACCTCAATCGGACCTCAAAAAGTTTCCAAATGCGATGCTTAAGGCAAATTTTCGGTATCTCACTCCGCGGCCGAATTTGAAACGGACCATTAGAGAAAGATGCGATCTACTAACAACGATCAAAGAAGAAGTATAAAAACGTCGACAACGATGGTTCGGCCATGTTTGCCGAATGAACGATAATCGCTTGCCACGTAAACTTCTTTGGCGAGACCGTCCGACAGAATGGAGAATTCAGCGATCGGCACCGAAGAAAACCTGGCTAAAAAACATCAAAGGCGACCTTAAGAATCAACGATTATCGGCTAGGGATCTCGAGACGTGGCAAAAAATCGTCAAGAATGGAAGCGAATCGTGAATGGAGTACGAGATCCAGCGGCACCGACAGCAGCGTATTGGTTGCCAGGGAGATCCCCTCCCCAATCGCCGGCTACGGAATAAATAATAAATAAATAATAAAATAATACATATATAATAATAATAATAATAAAATAAATAATAAAATAATACATATATTATAATTATTATTAATTTTATTATTTTCGTTGACTTTTTTATTACACACCTATAAAATTACTTCCAATTGCGACCAGATTACTTCGCTGGGGCTACATAGAACCCAATATCATATTCAGCTGTGGAACGCTGCAGGATGAAGGCCAGAATCTACAAGAGGCAAACGATAAGGCCATATACAAAAAAAACAACAAAAATTTGCTATAATCCCTTTGTCACAAAAAATTATAATATATGTTATTCGACTTTAAATAAAACCTTCTATATCACATTCACCATATTGTGATGTTCACAAACCTCCTATCTGATTTGATTTAAGCGGATTGATAATCGGATAGTTGATATAATGCCACCAAAAACCTCCTATATCAGTTGACTTTTATCACATATATTGACATAAGTAAGAATTAGGTGATTTCATAATCACTTTATGTCAGAAAACGTTAAGTTTTGAGCTTAGGCTACGTAACGACCAAATTTGGTTGCACATCAGAACACCAAAACCCTTTATTTTGCATACATCCGAAGCGTATTAGAGTTTGCATCTCCGATCTGGAATCCGCAATATCATGTATGTAAGGAGAGAATAGAAAGCGTCCAAAAACGATTTATGAGACAATTAAACTACCGTCAATGCTTGGGACTGAACACGTACGAGGAGAGGATGAATAACTTCAATATTACATCATTGGAGAACCGCCGTACCACGGCAGACATGGTATTATTACACAAAGTTATCCATAACAACGTGGACAACCCGTATTTCATACATAATCTATCTTTTCACGTTCCACCACGCGTGGCTCGCTTTCCCCGTACCTTCGAAGTCCCGCGCGTCCGTACTAGGTATGCCTAGAATTCCATCATGTACCGCTTAATGTCAACTTACGATAATCATTTCCAGAATCGACTATTTCCAGAATCGACCTATTTAACATGACAGAGAATAAATTTAAGCAAAGCATATACTTAAAATTAATCGAAAATGCGACATAGACATTTCTCATGGGATACTATTGTCTTAGGGACTACTTGGTTTTTCGTTCGTTGTTCTTTAACTGTATATGATACTGTTCTTTAACTGTATATGATAACTGTATATGATGGTTTATATGATGGAGTAATTTTTTCTTAATTTTCTTAACTTTTCAAATTTTTAATTTGTTTATTTTTTGTACTGCACATTATTACTTAAAATCTATTAACACCCATTCCTTCCTTTTCCTTTCTTTTTCCCCTCCCAACCCCCACAGAATGCACTGTGCGTATTGGAGACTTAACTAACTAAAACTATTGTTGAAAGCATGTCATCGGCCAGAAATATTGTATTTAATGTAATTGTAATATTTTTTTGTAGCGCTGTATGTTTTCCCTGTTAAATAAATAAATTGACTACATAACGAGCAATATTGGCGGCTTGCTCCCGGAGCGCACAGTAATATCATTTTCTAATTTGAACGCATCCTAAAATCCATACCAAATATCTAATTGTTACCATAATACATAGACGGCCGCTAGAATAATTTTGCGCGTCATTTCGAGGATATTTCTGGTAAAATCCCATTGACAAACATCATCATTTTTTTTTCGAAAAATCATCAAAATTTTTATGTGTTTTTAAGCTAATATCTAAATATTTTTGTATGTAAATAAGCAAAACGAAATATTACTTTTGATAGGGAATCTAATAAAGATCACGACAATATTTTGCATTTTCTTAATACGGTTGCGTATTTTTCTGTAAAACAAGTACAAGTAGAAAAGCCGAGTTTTTTCACTTTTTCGAATTTCTCATATTTATTCATAATTATCTTATTGATTTACATAATGAGATTTCAATATTCTATATAAGAAATTTCAATGCGATCATTGAATAATTATTCTTTTTATGATTGATATAGTAGTTCCATAGTTATAGTCCTTTTTGTCGAGCGCGGCGATATTGCAAATTAAATGCGTTATTATTTGTTATTTCCAGTAATCTGGCAATCTGGCAAATTCTGGCAAATTACCGTGGACTACTGTATCTCGAGTAATTCATTTACGTTATTGTTTGTCAATGAAGTATAAAGAACGACATACTTTGTAATCTAATACTATAGAGGTAACGCAGTCGCTCGAGTATATTCCCAAAACTGCCAAAACCACTCATTCGACTTCACCAAGTGGGCCATTCTATTCAATTCGGAGAGGAATTTGTTCTTGTATGAGGTGAGGTAAATCTCGCGGGATCTTAAGGCTCAGTAGCGCATCGCTGCGAGGGTTTACTTAAGGTGAGCGAAGGCTGTTTGCCCAAGGATACCCCCTTGGGGAACGCCCGAGCCGGGCCTCTTGTTTGACTAATACAGTATTTCCTACCGAACCCCTCCAACTAAGCAGCCGTGACCCTATATCGATATTTTATTACAAATCATATTTGGTTATATTGAGGATCGACGAATTGTGGATATCAAGTGAAGTGAAACAGGGTGTTTTTCGCGAGGAACTATTTTTTTAACCGACTTCAAAAAAAGGAGTTTATTATTTCGATTATATCTTCATTTATTTTTTAAATGTTTATTATTATTATTATATTATTAATACTATTTATACCGTAACCGGTGATTAGGGAGGGGGTCGCCCTCGCAGCCAATACGCTGTGCTCTTGTTCGATGAGGGTACCAGATAGGAGTAGAACCACGAGTTGGGCAGAGCAGATGACAGAGTTTGCCAAACACCACCCAAGTTGCACGCTACCATTAGGAAGCAATAGAGTTGAGCAGTAGAGCGGTGTCCACTACAACGGGCGAACCCGTCACCCCAGGCTGGTATAACAATATGTTATCATTCTTTCAGCCGTGGGATGAGCGTAGAAGACTTAGAGACAAACACACTACTGTCTAGCTCGCCAGTAGCCCGTTAGAGACCGAAGCCTTACGGCGAGGCACCGGGAAAGGTACACAGCGAGCAGCCTCGCCCCCTAACTTCCAGTTTTGGTAAAATATCTCCGTCTGGAATTAACCTTCATGATACCGCCGTCCTCTCGACTGGTTACGGGTCCGAAGTCGTTTACGCGACCTCTACCCGTTGTATTACAGCGGTAATTCAATTAGAATTTATCGCGGACCTGGGCGTTTTTACCCGTAGTGCCACACGGGATCGAGTCGCCCAAGGTCATTTCAATAGTGGCTTGAGTATCAATAGAGTTGAGCAAATAGAGTTGTCAACCACAACGGGCGAACCCGTCACGTCAGGAAGTTTTAAAGATTGGTCGTTCTATCTTCCGTGGATTGAACGCAGAAGACTTGGACAAAACAGTCCACCGTCAAGTTCCGCCACATGCCAGTAAGAGGCCAACGCCTTATCGACGAGATAACCAGGTATGTTACCCAGCGGGCTTACACTCACGCCCTTACTTTCAATTGCGACTGGTTACGAGTTCAAGGTCGCTTACGCGGTTCTGTCCCTTACGAAGCGGTGAAACGGTTTAAACCGAATCTATCGCGGCCCACGGCATCCTTTGCCCGGCTGTTCACCCGGAATCGGGTAGCCGATGGTTGTTTCAAGAGCAACCCCAAAACTTTTAAATTGAAATTAAGATTGAAGTTTCTTCTTTCATTTCATTGAGCATATGGAGGTTTTTTATTTTTATTTCGATTTAATGGCTCGTTGATAACAAACTCAGCCAATTGTATCATATTTTAAATGTTGGTAGCATTCGAAATTTGTATTATTTCGTAATGTCACTTTCATTTAGAAAACGGCTTTGCCGAAGTGATCAATAGTTTAATTTTTTATTTTTTCGCTTAATTCGTCTCAATTGAAGGCATTTTGTGTTGCATAAGGATAAGCCCTATTTATGAGATATATGGATGAATAGTGATCGTTAGTCGACTGCAAAAGGACCTTTAAACTTACATTGCACCGTCGAAAGTCGTGCACATCCGTAAGTATATCTCATTCAAACATAAGCGTTTCCCAATACAAACTGGGATTTCCTTCGCTACTTTTTAAATATCTTTTAATAATTTTATTTTAAATAAAACATCATTATATATATATATATATATATATATATATATATATATATATATATATATATATATATATATATATATATATATATATATATATATATATATATATATATATATATATATATATATATATATATATATATATATATATATATATATATATATATATATATATATATATATATATATATATATATATATATATATATATATATATATATATATATATATATATATATATATATATATATATATATATATATATATATATATATATATATATATATATATATATATATATATATATATATATATATATATATATATATATATATATATATATATATATATATATATATATATATATATATATATATATATATATATATATATATATATATATATATATATATATATATATATATATATATATATATATATATATATATATATATATATATATATATATATATATATATATATATATATATATATATATATATATATATATATATAGGGTTATACTTGCACCGGTATTTATAAAGACATACTTAAGCTGTTACGACACATTTTAATATTAAAAATAATAATAAAACTCTTTTTTCTAGTTTTTTTTTTCAAAACGAGGATTTTTTTTGTCTTTTTTTCCAAAAAAAATATCAAAAGTTGCTCACCTCATTGTACTGATTCACCAACTAAAAAAAATGGCCGTCCTGTAAAAACATCCTGTATATACATATAAGTACCTATAAGTAAGAACATCGTTCAACTCTTTCTTCCTAATCACTTCTAATTCCCTCCCTTTCTCAATGGCTTTCTATAATAATTTTATATTTAATATGAACTTAGAATTTTAATTTAAATACGATAATATCTCTTTAAAATGTTACTTTCCCAGAAAACCATTATCGGCGTAATGTTTATTTTAAATCTTTATGTATAAGTATGTATATTGTATACGCTGTATGTTTCCCGTTCAACTTTGGTAAATTACTCCTCCGTGTGGTCGACAATTGGGACATTTTCAAGATTGCCGCCTATTAAATGTTCCTAACTTGCGATGCCTTAGACATTGCCGTAAACGATTATTATCATTGGGAATATTTTACACCGAAAGGCAACAAAACCAATTTCCAAGTTTTCTTTATTAATTATTTTCATTAATCTGCTGAGCGCACGGGGAGAGAGACCTGCAGGAGAACGAAGGGGTTTGACCCGGTGTGAATATTTTACAGCGTGTTATTTTCGCAATATTTTGTTTCCTTATTAATTTGAGTCCAGGCCTTGTTAGTTGAAGGGTTGACAGAAGAGAGACAGAGAGAGAAAGTGTGAGAGAGAGGAGGAGGAGATAGCGTTTCAACGAGGGGGCGCTTCGCTGATGATAAACACGACGGGAGAAACACTGCACCACTCGTAATTTAAACGTCTAGTGGTTTTATATGACGAGACAGTGTTAATAACAATACTAAAACGGGTTTAGGGGAGGCGAGGGTAACTCCGGCCAGTCGGTATTCCCGGTCACCAATATATCGCTAGTTGAAAGCGACAGAAATGTCAAGTAACACGAGCTCTATCTAAAACAACAACAGCTTAATGTATTTGACGAATTTTTCCATCCTCCAGCCTGGTCACAGTTTCGAGGTCACTTGCGCGGCCTATACCTTGACGTTAGCAGTAATTTAATTTCTAATTCGGGCTGAAACACCCTTTCCCGTCAAGCTCACAACGAATCGTTTCTTAGCATAGACGACGCCAGGTCAGCATCTACTCCCGCTTCTTAGAAAACGCACGGTTCCAGACTCCCCCTATTATTTGTCTGATCGCGCAAGAGATTGTCTGATACCGTACGTTGCGCAAACTGCCCAGTTACGCCCGAGGAGTTCTCCCGGATCGGACACTACCTGTTTACGGCTGTAGGCAACAGCCGCAGGAAGAGTTTACAGCACCCCTTCCAGGTTGAGTCTCTATTCGAGGAGGTTACCGGATGGGATCTGAACCGTGGGTTGATGCGACCTAGGAAAACACAGACAGCAGCCATCAGGCCCAAGCTGCACGGAACCAATAGGAACCGCACAAGCAAGCAAGCAGTAGGGCGGTGTCGATTACAGCAGGCGAACCTGTCAACCCAGGCTGGTATAACGATAAGTGATCATTCTTTCAGCCGTGGGATGAGCGTAGAAGATTTAGAGACAAAACAATGTATTGTCTAGCTTCGCCAAAAAGCCCGTTAGAGGCCAACGCCTCACGGCGAGACATCGGGAAAGGTAAACAACGGGCAGCCTCGCCTCTAACTACCAGTTTGGTAGTATATCTACGTCTGGAGTTAACCTTCAGGATACCTCAATTCACCCGAGTGGTTACTGGTCCGAAGTCATTTTCGCGGCCTCTACCTGTTGTAATTACAGCGGTAATTCAATTTTAATTTATCTCGGACCTGGGCGTTCTTTGCCTGTATTGTCACACGGGATCGAGTAACCCAAGGTCATTTCAAGAGTGGCATGACAGCAGGTCAACATCCTCTCCCACTGCTTAGAAGTCAGTATATTTCCATAGTCTCCAGACTCCTTCAGTAATTAGTCAGAGTGCACAACCGATTGGCGTCGCCGAACGGTGCGCAAACCGTCCAGTAGCGCCGGGATGCAATCCCGCCAAGAAAAACCGGTCAAACACCCGTGAGGCCTGAGACGGGAGAGTCTTACCCGGGGTAGCCTTCCGCACGAGGAGGCTTCTGAATAGGAGCTGAATCGTGAGTTGAGCCGGTCCCAGAACAAAATGGATCTTGTGGCCCAAGCTCTACAAAACCGTTCGCTACCTAAAGCAAGCAAGCAAAGGAGAATGCGAATACGGCCATATATAGTAGTTTTGTAGTGAGGATACATGCTTGCCCGTTTTACTCGCTGCCTTTACACGTTCGCCGAACAGGCCGTATGTTCTCCAAAGCAGCTTTATATAGGTTCAAGCGACTCAAGCGGTGGTTATTCAAGGTTATCGGTCGGTGTTCTCCAATATATCTTAGGGAGTACCTCAAGGATCTCACTTAGGTCCACTTTAATTTTTAACACGCTTTTATTAGGTCGGCCTGTATGTAACTAACTATGTAATGGAATCTAGGGTAACTAATTTAACCATCTTCCAAGGACCGTAGCGTCATGAAAATTGGCAGCTGTATGTAGTTCTGATTACAATACAATAATATGGTACTGTCGAACTGATCTGATGATGGAGTCGGAAGATATGACCTGGAACTTCATGATGGAACGTCGTGTCATAGCCGTGTTTGGACTTGTTAGAAAGGTCTTGTAATGAAACTTGACCACGATTAGGTTTCAAGGTCTGATGATGAAGCCAGATGACAGGAACTGGCATTCCGTGATGGAATATCGTACCGTACGGTACCCTATAAACCTCAAGATGATGATAAGGATTCTAACAAAACCACACCTCTAAATCGATTTAAGCGTTAAAAAGTCACGGTGGAATAAAGAAACGGAAAGCGTGACGGAAAGCGTGAATAAAGAAACGGAAACGGTTCATCTATATGAACCCTGACCACATTACACTCCTTTTTTAACACGCTTTTATTAGGTCGACCTGTATGTAACTAACTGTGTAATGGAATCTAAGGTAACTAATTTAACCATCTTCCAAGGATCGTAGCGTCATGAAAATTAACAGCTCTATGTAGTTCTGATGACAATACAATAATATGATTCTGTCGAACTGATCTGATGATGGAGTCGGAAGATATGACCTGGAACTTCATGATGGAACACCGTGTTTGGACTTGTTAGAAAGGTCTTGTAATGAAACTTGACCACGATTAGGTTTCAAGGTCTGATGATGAAGCCAGATGACAGGAACTGGCATTCCGTGATGGAATATCGTATCATAGTCGTGTTTGCACTTGTGAGAAAGGTCAAGTAATGGACTTTGAACACGATCAGTTTTCAAGGTTATAACAAACCTATTATTTATTGACTTGTAAATATTGAGTGTAAATAGTGTAAATATTGACATAGGTGCCTGTATATATTTTTTTGGTTTTTACGTGCATTTATGAAAGCGTGTTTTTAGTGTTTTTTTTAAACTTTTAATGTATTAATATACATAAATGATATAACGAGCAGTGTGCGTCATTCCAAAATGGTAATATACTCGGACGACACGAATATTTATAGGGAAATCAAATCATTAAGCAACTGTTTACTTTTACAAGAGGATATCAATCGCCTTGTGAATTATTGTGCAAAAAATACCTGTTCATTAACATTAAGAAATGTAATTCAATTATATTTAGCAAAAAAGGAATTAACAAATATAAAAAATCAATAATCAATGGAATAACAATGTAATTAAAAAGGTGATATCTGTGAGAGATCTTGGGATCAATCTAGATAATAAATAGCTATTTGCGGGGCACATTGAAAATGCTATTTCGAAAGCTAACAAAATTTTGGAAGTTGTCCTTAGATCATCTACTCATTTCAGGTCGACCGATACCATAAGAAGTCACTTGGAACTCACATCAATCATCTGGAATCCGCAATACAATACCTACATTTCCGGAATTATATTTATATGTGTATGTATTGTACATATATTATTATAACTAATATCTATCTTTGTAATGTAAATCTTCAATACTTCTATTGTCTACCTTTTCAAATTGTCTACCTTCCCTATGAATAATGATAAATTTGAATACGCTTGTTTTCTATTGCCATGGTGGGCCTATTGCCGTGGCAATATCTTTCAACCATACCGCCAGGATTATTGGGACTAAAGGTTTATGTGGGAAAATTGATATATAAAAGAAGTAAATTTAAAATGTAGTAGAAGTGTTATTCTTCAAGGTTTTTTCTTTTAAAAATATGCTGTATACGTTTTAGGTAATAACTAAATAAATAAATAAAACAAGCACTCGAGCATTACTCAAGGACGAGTAGATGCTTGAGCATCGACTATAGATTCGACGATAGATTCGGATGTTAGAGTGGAAAACTCCGCTTAACACGTTTCCCTTTTATTACCTCGGCGTTCATTTTTTCAATTTACTCGAGCGAAAGTAAGCGAAGTGAGGTCCGGCGGAGGTGACTCAGGGCCGACCGCGACAAAGGCAGGAAGGCGGAGATGGCTCCCTCGGGACTTATTTCCCGACAAACAAACTCCTACAAAATCGTTTACTTTCCCCAGAATATTTCGCAATTTTCATCTCTTCTCTTCTTTTGCTCCATCCCATTTTGACTTGCTCCTTCTCCATCCGTCACATAGCCACAAACAACTATACATAGGAATACATATTGAGAAATAAATTTCTTATTATTAAATTCGTATTTCAATTCAAATACGTCGGACTGTCTTGTCCCTAGAACCCAACGTTCACTCAGACTTAAACCAAACTCTATTGGATCAAAGTATGGTAAGTACGGTGGTTGATTAAGAGTCTCCAGCCGAGACTTTGCGACTGTTTGCAGTGAAATCTGTGGTTATACGTCATGCAGAAGCAGTGGCTATGGGCGATTGACTAGTCTCAGTTATTTAATCACGAGCTTCTTCATTATTGTTGCAGTTTTTAAGAGTAAATATTGAAGATAACTAGACTTCAAGAAGCTGTAATAAAAAACACCGACACAGGATTTCATATTTGAAAATAATGTAAATTATCAACTTTACGATGGTTGCACAAACGAAAATATTTGAGCAAAAACAAACGACAGAGCAAAAACAAACGACGACGACTGGTTACAGGATAGAGGTCGCTTGCGCGGTCCTCTCCCTTATGATGCGGTGTCTACCGAATCTATCGCGGACCACTGCATCCTTTGCCCGGCTTATTCACCCGGGATCGAGTGGCCGAATGGTCGTATCAAGAGCAGTTGCTATAAGGTTAACAACCACCCCCTCTCTATAGGAAATATTACTGTTCCCAGACCCCCCGGCAGTTAGTCGGAATGCACAATCGATTGGATGACGCCGCACGGTGCGCAAACCGTCCAGGAACGCCCGAAGGTTGACTTCTTGGGAAGACTGGCCTGTAGGTCAGCGTTCTACCCAGGCTATCCCTTCTGCCTGGAGGCTGCCGAATGGGTGTTGACCCGTGAGTATGACCGACCCTAAACACATGGGTCTTCGTGGCCAAACCGCAACAGAGTCTATTAGATCCCAAAAAGGAGCTAACGGGCTCAAAGGAGCGAATAGACCTTTACACGTCAAAACTGTTTTATCCTCTTTTTCGTGAGTAAAGGTGATAGCTCCACGCTCTGCTATTTATGCTTATTTCTCTCCCTCCACTCGATCAGCGGATTATTTTCTCCGTGCATAGCAGCGAAGGCACCCGCGGAATTCACCGCCCGTCCCAATTCCGAGAGGAGCGCCATCAGTTAAGGCGGCGTATTATCCAGGGGTACGTATATACTTAGGCAAATCGATAAATTCTATTTTTACTTTCTCTCTGCTCTCGCTCGCTCGCGTTCCGTACAACGCTAGATGAAAGTACGGGGTTAAACATTTTCTCTTTTTTTTTGTGAAGTTTCGCAATCATAAGGCAATAATAATCATAAACATAAAAACGTTTATTTTCCAAAAAAGTCTAGGTATCTACAACTGAGGAGTCGGCGAACAAAACGATCTAAAAGCGTTGAACTCAATTGTACAGGAGAGGCAAAAAAATAATAACATACTTCGATTAATAACATAGTTATTATGCTTTATGTGAATCGCTTATTACTTACGGCATAATTGGATGGGGTGGATGTGGTAAAACCCTGCTAGAGCCATTGCAAGTTGCGCAGAAATTTATATTAAAAATTATTCTACGTAGACCATATCGCCATCCCAATAATGAACTGTATAAGGAAGCTAAAGTTCTTGATTGTAGGCAACTTTTTCTAAAAACTTCCCTCTTAAGGCTATTTTTGGACAATAACTCAAATCTAGGAATAATTCAGAACCGGCGACCAACGAGACAAGTTGTAGAAAATAGCTTAATAATACCCAGAAGGAAAACATCATTTGGTCCAAGACATTACTCTTTCATTGCGCCGAGATTTTACAATCTGATCAATATGGAAATAAAAATGAATTTGACATTTAGGGAATTCAAAAATAAAATAAATTAAAGAAATGGTTATCAAATCATGACAGACTAACCATACATCAAATGTTAGAAATAATAATATAATAAAACTTAGGTGCACAAATTATTAACATATTTTTAAACTTATATGTTATTTTTTAACATTGAACTAACTACCAAAAAATATTTGACTTTGACAATGAATTATACTTTTAAACTAGGTATTTTTATATTAAATCTTATATTACTTAACATAATCTATATAATAAAAATGAGTCGGGTTTTATGTACATATGTTACCTAATAACTCACGAGCGCCTGGCCTGATTTGAACGATTCTTTTTTTGTTTTGTTCGTAATCATTTCGGTGTTGCTATAGGATATAAAAAAAATTGGAAAATCTCTCGGAAAAGTGAGAAAAATGAGAAAAACCAAAAATTATTTTAGTACCGAGTTCGGCCAATAGATGGCGCGGTTTGATAAGAATAAAAATACGAAAATTCGAAAATCAAGATGGCGGCACGGCGTGAAAACTGACATTTGACAGTTAAGTTGAATTTTACGAATTTTTCATAGCGTTTTCGTGTTTTCGTGATTCTGAAGGTAAATTAACTGAATTAATTGAATTTGAAATGAAAATGAAAATGAAAAATATCTTTATTGTACTAACAAAAAAAAAAAAAAAATTACATGGGTAAAGAAAACTTAAATTCTATTTTGACTTAGTACAAACGGCGGGCTTATCGTTTCACGATTTCTTACAGCCAACCGTGTAATATTAAATAAAAGTATCAATACAGCTCACATACATAAACATATACAAATAAATATACATATACATACATCCAAATATACATACATACATAAATAATATAATTTATAATATAGTATATGTATATTATAATAATAAATACATAGAAACTACAGATAAATAATAATAAAAATAACTGCTTATATAAAATGATAGATATTACAAAGTTCTTATGCTTCTATTTAGTCAACAACCCAACGAAAGGGGGAAGGGGGGAGGGGATAGGGGGAGGGTTGGTTCTTAGTTGATATTTTGAGGGAGAAAATGTTTTTTCAGTAACGCCTTGAAACAGGGCAAGGATGTTGCATGACGAATAGCATGCGGAAGCTGGTTCCAAAGTCGAGCAGAATGGACGCTAAATGAGTTAGTGAAAAAAGAAGACTGATGTAGTGGAATTGCTATGGTGTTGTCCTGACTTGACCTGAGTGGAACACCATGACTTCCTAACGGGAGAAAGAGGTCTTTAAGGTAAGGAGGTGCTATGGGACTATTTAGGACTTTATAAAGGAGTGAGAGGGCATGCAGATTTCTGCGCTCACGAATTCGAAGCCAGTGAAGTCCATCGCGATATTCGCTTACGTGATCAAATTTACGCAAGTCGAATATATATCGTATGCAGATATTTTGTAGCCGTTCGAATTTATCCAGTATCTTCTCTTTAATATCTATAGTACCGACATCAGCATAGTCTAGAATTGGAAGTAGCAGTGTTCTTACTATAGTTTGCTTAGTTGCTGCTGGAAGGAATCTCTGTAACCTTCGGAGGCTATGAAGGCCATTGAAAATACGACGACTAATTTGGTTGGCGTGTGCCTGCCACGAAAGAAATTCGTCTATGACTATTCCAAGATTCTTGACAGTTTTGGTATACTCAATTGTGTAATTCGTGAATGTTTTTCCAGGTTTTGCAATCATTTTTCACAGTTATGCCCTTGCCCAGACGCTCCAATCTCAGCAAGGTGACCGCTCGATCGAGACGACAAAGAGAGGTTCGAGCAACTGAAAACGATGAGGATCGCCAAGAAATGAATGAAGCGACACGTATACGTAATGTTGCAGTGCGAAGATGATTGAATTTGAGACAAAACACATACAGAGAGGCTTTCTATTATGATCTGGCGATACAATATAGCGATTATGAATGCGTGCAAATTGGAGAAATGGACCATTTGTGCCAATATTGCAGTGCCTTGAAGTACCGCCACGAACAACTTGGTTTGTGTTGCGCAGGGGGTAAAATGAGATTGACACCATTGGTTCCACCACCAGAACCATTAGGATCGTTGTTGTCTGGAAATGCACCAGATTCTAAGCATTTTCTGTCGAACATACAATATTACAATAATTGCTTCCAAATGACTTCATTTGGTGCAACACATATTGTTCGCGACAATTTTATGCCCACAGTAAAGGTAATTGCTGCACACTTATTTACAAATTTATTTATTTTATTTTTATTCATTATACAACTCAAAAAGTTACGGATTCTGCCCAAAAATATTTTTAACGTTAAGCCAATATCAGAAAATTGAATTCCATCGCAAAATCCAGTGGCAATGTCACCTAACTAGGCCGGGACCTGTTATAAGGTAGATATAGGGACTAAATAAAAGAACAATTGAGATGTAAATAAATATATATATACATATACATATACACATATCGGCTAAACTCATTTTTCTTTCAAGTAGAGTAAAGTAACTCCACTTAGTGGGCAAAAAAGGTGCGTACTGCTGATATAAAACCAGAGTAACTCAAAAATAATATAAAACATGAGTTTATTAAACAAGGTTAAAAAAATGTTAGCTTCATGGATGTAATATTAGATTTTTTATATCTCCCATAGTTATTATAAAATCAGGTTATCGTCATTTCTGAAAAAAGTGTTATTTTGATTTACCGGAGCTTTCATCTAGGGTTGCGATTTACATTCACAATCATACACTTAGAAATCATACACTTATAAATCTATATATCTGTGATAAATACATTCATACAAAAATCAAGGATACCTTTGGGATGAAGAATAGTCGAGCTAAAAGAGTCTGGATTTATAATAATAATGTAAAACAAAAATTAAAATGATTCAATTAATGATCACTTCGGTGAAACATTCTTAACGCCAGAAAATTTGTGATTGCAGATTCAAGGCCAAATTTTCCATAAGCTGGGTTCGCTGTTGCCGGTGCCAGATGCAGAACATAAATTTCTGCAAATCTTTTTCATGGGTAATTCACGGGAAGAAGTGCAGCAACGATGTGCTTACAATCCAAAGACAAAGGAACACATTGTTCAGCAGTTGCAGACATTTTTTCATGAACACAATGCGTTGGTGGCATTATTTAAAACTGCACTTGAGCGAATGCCCTCTGATAACCACCAAATCGTTATTAGAGCAGACAAAACTCCAGCTGGGGAACATTCTCGGCGCTTCAATGCTCCAACGATTGATGATGTCGCCATTATTATGGTTGGCGAACACTCCGATATCCGTGACATTGTATTGCATCGCCGTAACAACCAGTTGACACGTGTTTATGAAACTCTTGCTTCACGCACGGCCAATTATATGTCGCCTGTTCGCGAGTGGGAAAACCGTCATCTCTTTATATATTTGCGCCAGAAAACAAAACGAAAAACATCGTGTATCATAGAGCACTGCATTAAAATACATTCGATTCGATTTGAAAAAAAATCACTTAGTTTCAGATTTTGGCGAGACGAAGTTCGCCGGGTTCCGCTAGTATTAAATATTAATGACTGTTTCTTTCTTTTCTCACATATAACTTTATTAATATTATTTAATCGAATTTTATATTATATTTATTGCCGATTTAATAATGGAATTGCATTTTATTTATTATATATTTTTAATATTTTTTATTATTATTATTTTTTATTTTATTCTGAAGACCACATTTTAGGGCAATTTAGTGTCATTAGCTTTTTACTAAAACTTGTACATTTATAGGTAACCAAGCAATCAAGCAAACTTGATTGTAATATTGGAGTCCTGTCCACCCTAGAACGGGCTAGTCCCAGTTGGGTGACAGAAACAAATAAGCAAAAGGTTAAGGTTTTGCCATTCGGTTCCTGTTATTTTTGTAAGCTAATCAATGTTTTATAGTAATTAATTCTTAAATAAATAAAGAAATAAAATAAATAAATAAATTTGTTTATTTGTATATTTTGTTTTTTAGTTGATACCTTGGCTGATTTGTGTAAGATAAGACTAGCATTCGCAAGTAATTTCTCATTGCAAGAATCGAACATAATGATTTTTTTCCCCTTTAGATCGTTTTGATTGAATTCGGGATATTTATATCGTTTTGATCGCAACTGTACTCATAAATTATGCCGTTTTGATCGCTACTGGTATTATAAGAAGAGGAAATTAAAGCATTTAGTCAATTTATTTTTGCTCTTTATAATTTTACGTAGTTAATATTAATCTATTAAATCCTTAATTATTGAATATTTCAACAAATCTCAAAATTTTGAATATTTTTTAAGAAGTATATGAATATGTCTTATTAGAACCGACGTTGAGTGCTGCAACCGTACCAGATGACGTTTTTTTCACTATTTACACCAAACCAATTTCCACAATAACTCACTTTACCGAATCTATGCTCAAATGTGAATGTTGCCATGTTTAAATTAAGGATACCATAAGAAAAACAAGAAAAGGTGCCAAAAAAATATATTTAGACCGTTTTGAAAGAAAATATTTTTACGAACTATGATTTAGATCATTTTGAAAGAAATTAATTTTAATTTCAAATAATCAACCATTTTCAACTAGCGATAGATCGTTTTGAATGAAATTAGTGATTTCTGCCTCATTTTCTATGGTTTCTAGGTGGTAGTAAACAGTTTTATCACTCAATTGAACGGTCCCAAGGCCAAAACAGATTTAGATCGTTTTGTTCGCCGACTTCATAATATGGTGAAATCATCAAAAAATGTAAATATGACATAACTATTTTTATAAATACATAACAGTGTAATTATCTGTCACATTACATAAAAAATAATGTGCCTCCTAAAAATAATTAACTTATTTTTATTTTATTATGTTTTCTTACTACTCTTATTTATTTATTTATTTATTTATTTTAAGGAAAACCAACAGCCATATAAAATATTAAATAACAACTTAAATAATAAATGATAGCCAATAACAGGTTCTCACATATAGAAGACCTACTACTCACAACAGATTGGCTGACGGTGAGCAAATTGTCCAGTAGCCCCGGGAGGCTACTGAATAGGAGCTGAATTGTGAGTTGAACCGACCCGGAAACAGTGGATCTTATGGCCCAAGCTGCACGAAAAAGTTCGCTACCAAGTAATCGGTACCGAAAATTACCTTAAAATATTTGGGGGTAGCATAGTCCTATCTTATGCAGTTGATAGCTTTTGCGTAGTCTATGAAATATTCTTAGCCAAAGTAAGTGCCTGTAAAAGAGTACGTGAGGAGTTAGAGGTCGTAACGTCATACCTTTCCCCAGGGATGAAATCTCAATCTGCGACTGAGCCGAGGCGAATAAAGGGACCGGCAAAATGAAAGGGAGCGACTGGGTGGGTTTAACTGTTATTTGGGCCAATCGGATGTAATGGCAACATAGAAGGGGATACGAGACGTGTCCATTCACCTGAACTTAAGACGCCATCTAAGTCGCACGATAATATAGGGTTTGTTATTATGACAATGATTGCGGGGTCGTAGGTAACTAAATGCTACAATTCCTATATGAAGATAGTACAAGATATCCAAAATTGGTAGATTTTCATTATTTTGGTATGTATATTTCAGTGAGATCTCTTCAGTGGATCATAAAGGTTATGTTATAACGCGTACCACCTCACCTACATTTTGTCTTTATATTCTGTTTATTTATTTAACGACTATCATGTGGTTTAACGCCTTTGTTTTTTAATCTTAAACTGTATGAATGTTCGTATGAATTTTCGAATGAATGAATCAATTAAATTTTACAAATGTTTGTTTAAAAATATGTGTTTTTTTATCCAAACTACGTCTTGCATGAATTTTGGGACACTTTTATATCTATGTGAAATCTATGTGTTTGACATTATAAATAAGTTAAAAAGGAATTAACCGTGTGAAGTTTATAATCCCCGACGTTTCTGCAACCGTAGTCTCAAACTCTCCACTAGATGCCGCCTGGTGTGGTGTTACATATTTTCAGTCCTCCTGTACGGAGTAGAAGCGTGGACTTTAACCCAGACTTTGTGCAAAAGGTTAGAAGCTTTCGAAATGTGGATTTACTGGAGAATACTGAAAATATCTTGGACGGATAGTCACAAATGAGACCATGGTGCTAAGAATGTACAAAGGATTGAAATTACTGAACACCATAAAGAGAAGGAAATTACAATACATGGGCCACATAATGCGTGGTAGCAAATACCACCATCTCCAATTAATCCTGCAAGGCAAGATAAACGGCCGCCGAAGACATGCCGAAGAAGAACCCACTGACTACAAAACCTCATTAAATGGTTCAATTTAAGCACCACCGAGTTGTTCCGCGCCGCAACTTCACGGGCCCAAGTGGCCATAATGACCCCCGACCTCCGAGAAGACGTTTCAGCGATGTTACAACCACCGTTGTCCAGGGTAGGCTAAAGTGCTGCAAATCGTCGTCTGCGGGTATGCGGCAAACTGCTGCTGTTTCTTTGTAGATTATAACGGTGGTGGGGCGGCGGGATCGTATCACGGGAATTTAGAAAGATCGGCGTGCACACAGCACTCACTGTATGTTGAGTTACGTCCTTGCGCTCGGCGGTGGGCATTGGAATATTTTAAGAAGTGGGTTCCGCGTAGAAGAGAGTTTGTAGCCGTCGTCTTTCTTAAAGTTTGGGGTTTTTCTTATTTCAATGGCTTCCCGGATCATGCGAGGAATGTATAATCGTTCTTTTGAATAGCACAATTTGATTTGGAAACTGCACCCAGTGATTAGTTCCGCTATCCGATATATGTTCGCAAATCGCCGATTTTTCTCGCTTAACGTTTTTAACAGCGTTGATGTGTTTCATCAATCGAGTTGCTGTGGTGGCTTTCGATTGTCCAACTTAGGCTAACTTAGTGGTATTACATCGTAATCTGCTCGGTTTCTAAGGTTCGTCTGTATTGGATCGTTTCTGAGTTTCGTCTGTATTGGATTTTGGGAGCTAATGGGCTTTTGCTGGGTTGGCCACGAAGATCCATTCTGTTCAGGGTTGGTCCCACTCCCGGGTCAACACCTATCAGGTGGCCTTCACGCATGAAGTGCGAGCCCGGGCAGGACTCTAGCCTTAGGGCTAGTTTCCCTTAGGAATATCAACATTCTGGCGCTCCTGGACGGTCTGCGCACCGTGCGGCGTAAGCCAATCGACTGTGCACTCTGACTTACAGTCGGGGGAGTCTGGAAGCAGTGCTGTTTCCTATAGAGCGGGGGTGGTTGCGGACCTTACGGCGACTGCTCTTGAAACGATCATCGGCTACCCGTTTCCGGGTGAACAGCCGGGCAAAGGATGCCGTGGTCCGCGATAGATTCGGTATACACCGTTTCACCGCTTCGTAAGGGAGAAGACAGCGCAAGCGACTTCGAACTCGTAACCAATCGAGAGACTGGAGTAATCTAATGGAACAAGGGCTTAAGTGTAAGCCCGCTGGGTAACACTCCTGGCTATCTCGCGGTTAAGGCGTTGGTCTCTTACGGGCATCTGGTGGAGCTTGACGGTTGACTGTTTTTGTCCAAGTCTTCTGGACTCACTTCAGGGAGACAGAACGACTAATCGTTAAAACTTCTGGAGGTAACGGGCTCGCCCGCTGCAGTTGACAACTCTAGTTGTATTGGATCGTGTGCGTGTCTCGTGATATTTTCCGTAACCATTATTCTTAACATTTATATGATCTATCGCCTGCGGAAAATGATCAGCGTCGCATATATCGCGTTCTGGATTAACAACGACGTTTGCACTGAACGTAGATGGTTGGGATGATGGTCTGAGGTGGCATGCAAATATCTGTCCGTATGTGAGGGTATCGGAAGCTCATTTAGAATACCCTTTATATCTTTGTCATTTCAAAGTCGTTGCGTCACATTTTAAGGTGGAAATACGCCAATAATCGTTAAAACATCCTGAGATGGCGGGCTCGCCCGCAGCACTAAATGGCCTCAAGTAAAGATTTTTTTGTCATTTGAAATATCGTAGGAATATTTTGTATTGTTCTATTATAATTAACCTAAATTTAGTTATTACTATCACACTACGGGTTGTGTAGTGAAGGTCAACTATTGCTTGTAGAGGAGTCAACGTCTTTTATTTTGAACATTATCAATGATGCTTTGGAACGACATGACGATTCTAAGTAAGCGATTACTAGCCACTTTATGTTTTGATCTGGGTCGATCTATGTTCGGTTAAAGGTGACGTAATACCTGAGAAAAATATCTAAATTGGGCGTACAGGCCAAGAAATAGGCGGAGTCACAGCTGTGTTTGGGCCAATAAAAATCCAGCGTTGATGAAGCGCCAGCCACGGAGTTCACGTGCGTACGTGCCGGCGAGCAAGCGGGAACTAAACAGTTGATCGCAAATCAGCAACTAAACACAGTAAAATAACAAAACACAATTGATACAGTAAAACTGTTTTTGCGCAGTGGTGGTATAAGTGTGCAAATAGTAAAGCATATTTATTGTAACTCTCAGAGCGCTCTCCCGTTTTAATTAAATGCAAAAAAAATAGGGCCTAAATAAAAAATATGATTAGGCGAAATGCTAGAAAATTAACCAGTAAATATAATTACATTAAAATAAAACACACTCACCGCTTACATTTTAGGAGTAGTCGCGCCTGATTACATTCTTACTAGCAATGGAGCATTTTTTTAAATTCAGAATTTAAAATACCAATACAGTACAATAGGAATGTTAGAGAAAAAGTTCGTAAAAGATTTGAAGTACCAAGAGCGAACAACTACTATGGTGAAAGGACGTTAAAGTACCTCATTCCAAGAATCTTTAATACTATTGTATCTAAGGAAGACTGTTTAAGCGTGAGCAACCAGATGTTTAAAAAGAGATTAAAAAGCTACCTGTTGGACGTTTATAGTGACATTAGTGGTCATAATTAAATTTGTTATAGGTACGTTTCTATCATTTAAGCTTGTAGCAATACTGGCGTAATTTAAGCCTGTAGTAAGACTAGTAGTAATACTGCTGTGCATTGTTTTTTATATTATTAAGTGTAAGACTGGTGTAGTGTAAGAGTTTGTCTCGCCAACAAACTGTATACCAGTTTGGCGAGATTGTAATATTTAAAAAAATGTATCTTTTTCTTTGAATAAATTTATTAAAAAAAAAAAAACGTTTTTGAAATTCTGAATTGAAGCATGAATGTCCAAGGCGATGAGCAACTTTTTTGAGTTTAAATTTTAAATTGGTTTCTTGTCGAGGAAATCGCTTAAATTTTTTAATATGTTTGAAGGATCTATCCATGATAACCTAACCTAACCTACACAGGGTTTTTATTGGCACAACACCTAGGAAGGCCTATTTTAACTAAAAGTCAAAGCACGCCACTGCTCTCCGTCAATGACCTTATATCGACCCACAGACATATATCAACTACTTTAGCCATTTGAAAAAAAAACCCTAAATAATTAATTATTTCTGCAATACTCCGATAACGTGTATTTTCTTTGCTGGTGTATACCTTCCTTTTCTTTTCTCACCCTATTTATATGGTAATCTTTTTTTAATTACTAGAAGAATCTCCGAGGGAAAGAGATTGATTATATCCGAACTCCCAGCTCCTTTCAATCGGACTAGAGTAGCACAGATTAATCAGAGATCTGTGTGTATCTCCAACTGATACGTCACAAAGAAAAATTTACCTAATCGAAGCTTGAAAAGATATCCCGGGCTCTGAAAATATTCTCCGTGTCGTCAGTGTCAAATTGTTTAGTGGGTTAATACAAAAAAATCGGTACAAGCTTGATAATGTCCAAAAAGACTTATTATTTATTCATCTACAATCCAACCGTGGTGGCGTACTACTTGCATCTACAATTAAGTAAGTGGTGAAGATTTTAATAAGTGCTACAGGGTTTCCTTCAGCCAATCACAACGGACTCTAGTACTCTGTAAGGAGTCGCATAATAACAACTGTCCTCGAGGTCTAGTAAGCTGGTTTTCGTATTTAGAGAATTACGCTACGTCCTTTCCAAGAACTCCCTAAAATGGTTTACATAGCCCTATATCAGGGTTTATGGGTGCACGGAATAAGGAGAGATTAAAATGAATAGATAGATACAAAATAGGATTCAATATTTCTATGAATTTATTATATTTTTTTCATACAAAGTTTTTGGCCTTAAATTTCCTTTATAGGACAGCAACTTCATAGGTAAGGACCCATTATTATGTATACGCATAAGTTAAAAATCTATTACCCGATGTGCGTACTTTATTTGTTTTTTATATAATAATTTATTTTAAACAAAATATGCTACTTACCAGGTTTATGTCAGGGAACAATTATTAGCCTCTAGAGACAACATACGCACCCATACGAAAAGTTCTACGCGCCCGACTAACGTGACACAGTTGTTACCTTCGTCGATTATGGATAAAGGTACCTATTCGCCCTACAGGATGCCTAGATTGGCTACTCCGTGGCATAATATTAAATAGACCATTTAAATTTTGTTGCCCAGGTTGCAGAATAGGCTGGTAATTTTAGGGCCCTATTCCACAGGGACACCATGGCGGCGCAACCAGTCGCGCACCGTGATGTCTCTGATCTACCAGATAGACACCAGGCACCAGATACAGATAGAGTCGAGACACCAGATAGAACCAGAATCGCGACATTTATTTTCAAATCTCTATTAGAAAAATCCGGCCAGAAAGTTATCCCAATTAGGTGGTCTGACTTGAATTTCGATAATAAACTTTTCTGTATCGAAATTATTCATCGTAGCGTACGCTGCAACTAAACAAACGTCTCGACAACAAACGTGTACGAATGCGAAAGAGGAGCACTGGCAGCGCGACTAACGGCCGAGTGAGTGACACGCCATACAGCGATATACTAATTAATTGTGGCGCGACCAGCATGGTGGCACTGCCAGTAATAATCTGTGTACGCATCGGTGCTGGTCGCGCCGCCAAAACGTTTGCGCAACCAAGCGGACACCAGGTGAGATACCCTCTATAGAGCTGTATACATTTCGTTGGTGGCAGCGACTGGTTGCGCCACAATGTTATCCCGGTAAAATAGGGCCCCTTATTTTACTCCAAATGCAAACAAAGGCACGCTAATTGCAAAATCAGATGCAGGTAAAAATTATTTATTCATTTATTAATTTAGGAATTAATTACTATAAAAACATTGATTTTGCTTACAAAAATAACAGGGATTATTTATTTGGGACTATTTATTTATTTTTTTTGTTTATTCACTTATTACTAATCAACATAACAGTAAAACCAAGACATTGAGAAGTAAAATTAATAAAGATATTACCGTAACTATACAAATAGAATGACACTTATAATACTAGCTATCATATTATAAGAATAAATTATTAATAGCTTGCAATTTAAACAAGTGAGGGTTGGCGGTAAAAAATATCGAAATCTGGTGCCATCGAGTGAATTTAATTTAAGCGCCGCAATGCACGCGCCAACAAGTTCCACCTCGTAAGGTTAGTGCGCGAGAACGGCTCCGCGAAAAGATGAGCGATCGAGCACGAAAATAATTATTTGGTATAAAAAGATCCACCTTGGCTAGTAATCTAGGGTTATCAGATTTACCACGAATTAGATTGAAAACGTAGGACCATGGTCACGGGGCCGGCCCGTCCATATAGGCAAACTAGGCAATTGCCTAGGCGCTCGTATTTTGGGGGGCGGCGCGGCGAGGCGATCTGGTAGCGTATGTATCAGAGCATATCTGCGACACGACCACGCGAATCTCTTAGTCATGGAGACTCTAAGGATGGTGATGCAACTGAGTTATGCAGCGAATTACAAGCTATTGTAAGAAGAGTACCAAATAACACTGCGCCACAAGAACTTTTAAATTATATTTGTGAAAATGGGTTACTAGATATCTTACCTAATTTAGTAACTGCAATAAGGGTGTTGCTGACACTTTCCGTGTCTGTGGCCAGTGGTGAGCGCAGTTTTTCTAAATTAAAACTAATTAAAACATATCTGCGCTCCACAACGACCCAAAAAAGACTTGTGGGGTTGTCGACTTTATCTATAGAACAAGAAATAGCTCAAACAATAGATTTAAAGGAGATCGTTTCCCCTTTTGCTAAAATAAAGGCAAGGAAAATAAAACTTGCTCGATTTAATCTGTAATTAGTCTTTTAAAAAATTCTTATATTTCACTCCATACAGCTAAAGAAAGTGGATATATTCTCTTTTTAACCGACTTTAATAAAAGGAGGATTTCTCAATTCGGTTGAATGTTTTTTTTTTATTTTTTTTAATGTTTGTTACCTCAGATCTCTGTCATTTATTAAGCGATTTGGAAAATTCTTTCTGTATTTGAAAGAATATACTTTCAGATTAGTCCCATAGAAATTTAATCAAAATTGGTTCAGTAGTTTGGTTTTAAAATCAAAATATCTGGAAAATAGGTGCAAAAATTATTTGAAGTCGGTTGTATTTTTTTTTTAAAGTTTGTATTATAATTATATATAAGTAGGTAAGACATATCTGTGCTCTAATTATTTGATAAAAAATTACACAATTAATGTTTTGTGATTTTTTTAATGGGCGCCATACTAGTCTTTTGCCTAGGGCGCCAAGTTTCCTCGAGCCGGCGCTGCATGGTCAGAATTTCTCTTCTGAGACAGAGAGAATTATAGCCAAGCATGCCTGTGATAAATGCAGTCGGATACAAAAATGGATAATATCCATACTGCTTGAAGTACAAAAGCCTGTTCTAGGGTGGACAGGACTCTAATATTACAATAAACTATGTCAACGTTTTAGAAAATGAAAGAAAAAAAGAAAACACAAAAATAAAGTTATAAGAAAGAAAAGAAAGAAAAAGTTATAAGAGAGATATAAAAAAGTCTATAATATTTAATGTATAGTAACTAACATATGTTTAATATTTAGTCAAAATAAGTAGAATTAACTGTCACAACAATATATAGCAACAAATTTAAAGAATTTTTGGTAATTAGTTCAATGTCAAAATATAATATATTCAACACACCATAAAGGAACACGAGTAACAACAACCAGACAGCACTTAATCCAAAAAAAGAGAACAAGTTTTGCACGAAAACACTTTTCATACATTGCTCCTCGACTGTTCAACAAAATGAATAATGTTTTTCCTGCAGGACTGAAATATAGGAATAGTCACGGCGTAAAGAAAAACCTAACTAAGTCACTTTTGACTACGGGTCGACAAGAAACGGAGACATTAATAACATATATATTAAAATAGTGCACGATTTGTGAGATATATGTATATATATAGCAATATTTTATATTTATCTATAAAGTATATATTTATTTATATATGTATGTATATATTTATATGTATATACCTAAATTTAATATTATTACGCTTCCTTATTCTATATCTAACTTCTCAAATGTAACATAATAATATACAAAGATGTATTACAGCAACTTACGAAAACCACTATACCTTTTTTTTATATTAAGCCTACCTTAGTACAGGCGAGGCCTAGTTAGGATGGCTTTGAATTTTAAAAATACATGTAATATTATAGATAAATAAAGAATTTTGAATTTGAATTTGAATTTGAATAACTAACATACGTATTTAAAAATATATTAATAATTTGTGCACCTAACTTTTATTAAAATATGCTTTCTAATTTCATTCATAATCTTTGCTAGAGTGGAGGGTGAGGCGTGAGGCGTAAAGGGGGGCGATACTGACTATGAGTGACTGAAACGTAGATGATCGCCAGATACTTTGTATTCTCTACCTGAAGTCACGCACGCCTGATTCTGCAAAGGAGGGTTTCCAAGAAGGAGGGGGAAATGTAGGGGGAAAATATACGTCCGAGGGCTTTTGCTTATCACCACGACCGATCACCTTTAATTATTATTATTTATTTATTTATTTATTTATTTCATAACAAATCAACATTACAGTTTATACCAATGCGTTGATATGCAATATACACATAAATATAAAAAATAATAGAATTCTTACAAGTACATACATAACATGTTTAAATAAGCGTTAAATAAAAATACAGGTATTAAGAATAGAAAAACTTACAAACTTACAGTACATAAAGAGTGAAAACAGTTTATATTATTCTGACATACCTACACAAGTAGCGCAATGCCCAAACCTTGAAGAGATGCGGGCTCGCTGTAAAAATATCAAAGTCTGGCGCTGTCGAACATAGCGCATTTATGTGCCGCAAAGCTCGTGTAAGCAGACTCCATCGATTTAGGTTGGTGCGCGAGGACGGCTCCGTAAATAGATTATGAGTGCGAGCACGATTATAATTGTCCGGGACAAAGAGACAAACCTTCGCTAGCATGCTAGGATTATCAACTCTTCCCTAATCAGATTGAAAACGTAGGCCATGGCGAGCATTTCTCTACGCAACTTAAGAGAGTTATAGCCCACCATGCCTAGTAGGAAACTAGTAGGTTATAAGTACGGATAATATCCGTACTGCTTAAAATATATAAAGCGTAAGAAACATTTTTGATTTTTTTTCAACATAGTGATATAATGATCCTGATGTAGATTCCATATTCGTTTCCAATCTGATTCTCACAATTGAATTATACAATGTATGCATAACCCGTACATTGTGAAAATACTTTAGGTTGCGAATAACAAACCCTAGTAGCTTAAAAGAGGATTTTTACAAATTAGCAATGTGCTCCTTGAACGTAAGCTGGGAATCAAAGAGAACTCCTAGATCCTTTACCTTGAGAGGACAAAATTACAATCGGTTCGCAGAACTTTATTGTGTCTTGTTCAGCGACGTTAAAATTTCACTTTAATAATTCAAATTCTTTATTTAGGAAATCACACAGTGGGCCCGATTGCGTTTCTTTGTGAACTAAAACTAAAATTAGTCCAAGCGAATGAGACAGAGCAATACATTAAAGCGGAATATGAAACAAACGATCGTCGATAAATACTACCTGCCGAACGTATACATACTCGTCCAAATAAATTCGAGCATATTTCGTGCGGTGCAAGATTTGACCTTGGCGGGCAGTTTTAATGCGAAAAAGTGACAACCGGTTATCTCACACTACGCTCTAGCGTATTGCCCTGTCTCGTTCACACGGACTAATCTCCGATTTTAGTTGACGAAGAAACGCAATCGAGCCCAATGTATTACAGCGAACAATTACATTAAAAAAACAGTTGTGTCACTCCAAGACTTTCCCGGCAAGTAGATAAAAACTGATTTCATCTGAATAATAACTTCATAAATAGGGACTCCTCAACGGTCCACACCACAGACACGAAATTTTGTATACTATTATTCAATTACGTAATTGTCACTTGAGTGATACGTAACGTTTAGGGAGGGGAAGCGAGGTACAGAAAAACGTTACGACGCGTTACACGGGGGGAAGTGGGGTCAAAAATCTTAAATAATTGTGTTACGTAATACGCACCCACAGCACAGATACGAAATTTTGTATACGCATTCAATTATGCTAGCCCGTTCTAAGTTTTACTATGACATGGCTGCTGCACTTATAAAATAGAGTCGGTTTTTTTCTGTTAAAATTTTGTGATTTTTATCAGTTTATAACTGAACACAATATTTACACAAGAACTTTCACGAATGACGGGGTTCTGAGGTAAAAAACATTAAAAAAATACAACTGAATTGAAAACCTCCTTTTTTTAAAGTCGGTTATTAAAATAATTATTATCAGAATTGTAAACGTATAATAATAGTAATAATAATAAGTAAAAGAGCTAAAACGAATAGTTAGTTCATTGTATTGGTTAGTAGTACCTAATCATAAGTGTTGTACGAATTTCGGAGTATTTATAAGTTCTTATGGAGTTACTAAAAATATCATTACTATTTAAATAAGTATCATAAAGCACACAGCATTGTGTGAGAAGTCTATTTTTGGTTGCATTCGTTTTAACCCTTCAGGCCTCGGCCCCTCAGCCGATTGACAAGTTGATGTCCCAAAAAAATTTAGTATAAATTAGTAAAAAAATTGAAAATGACACTGTCTCACCAAAACATTAATTACTGCCAAACCACTGTACCCATAATTAAAATAAAACATATTAACATAATAAAACATAATAAAACATAATAAAATAAAACAAATACAATTAAAACGGGGCCGTCACGATGAATCGTGTTGTGGCATATCGGCCAATTAAGGGCTCTAGGGGTTAAAACGTGGCAATCAAAAAAGGTCAAATTAGCGCGTGGTTGTCATTGTTGCTTTAATATTGATCTCGCCCACCAGGTCAGAGCAATCGAATATGCCATTTATCTATGCTAATATTATAAAGAAGTAAATTTTATAAGTTTTGTAGGAGGTCATCTCCGAAACTACTTATCCGATTAGATTTTTTTTACTAATGGAAAGTTACGTTTTTACTAAGGAACACCAGGTTCAAAAATAAACTAGCCATTACGGGCTCTAGGTTAGCAAAAGTGAGTAAATCTTTCATTGGAGACGGTGTTCGCTTTTATAACACTTTGCCTGAGGAACTAACCCTTTTACCAGACACTAAATTTAGAGAAATTGTTAAAGATACTTTGTGCTCTAAAGGCTATTATAAAATTTAAGATTTTTTAAGCGATACATTGGTCTGGTCAAGTCGTTTTTGTGTAACATAGCTATGAAAACCATTTGTAAAGTGTTATTATTATTATTACTATTATGTAAAGTCATTGATTATATAGTGTAGTAATCAATGGTAAAGCCTACAAGCAAGGCATAAATGTCTAGAAATATAAGACGTTCGGAAAGTACTGTAAGTCTACTTCGAATAAAAATCGATCTATCTATCTATCTATCTATCTATCTACGTTATCGAGGAGTGATGTAGTATATATTTTATTTTGGAAAAGTTGATTTTCAATACGAAATCAGGATATATTATGTAAATCAACTCGGAGGAAAATGAGCCGATGATTTGATATTTGTGAAATGGATGTGATGTATGTGAAAACAATTTCAAATAAAAACGTCGGCCTTATAGAGATTTATTAAAAAGTCTGCGACAGCATATATCAAACGTTTCTATATATTCATATTCATTTTATTAGTATACTGGTATACAAGTCATATACAGATTAGCAAACATCCATACATATTAGCAAACAACCATTTTTTTATCGTAAATAAAAAATATAATAAACAAAAAAAAAACGAAAAAAAAAACACAAAAATAATGAAAGAAGAGGAAATACAAGACAAAATGCAGAGATCATTAAACACTTTAGCCACCAAACCATTTTAGACTTCACTCGAGTAATTCCTCCAGTGAGTAAAACACCTTATCTGTGAGGTACCTCTTAAGGCATCTCTTAAACACGCCAAGAGATTGCGCCTGCCTAATGCGCTCGCTGAGTTTGTTGTAAACCGCTGGGCCGGCGATATAGGCTAGCCTCTCCGACTTGGATAATGAATGACTTACCGAACGTAGCATGCTACGGGATCATGTTGGATAGTGGTGATGCACACCATTCACTTCAAAATCGGTTAGATTTCTGCGAACGAACAGCGCTACTTCCATTATATGAATGGACGGCACCGTCATGATACAGAGATTTCTAAATAGAGGCCTAGCTGGCGTATCAACCGCCACACGCGCTATTGTGCGGACTGCACGCTTCTGCATAACGGAGGCCCTCTGCCTGTCGGCTGCTCGCCCCCATAACTCCGCGCCGTATATTAGGACTGAATGAAAATATGTAAAGTAGCACATGCGCAGCGCGGATAAATCGAGAAATGAAGCGATGCAATAGAGTGCATAGCACGCTCTTCCCAATGTATTACATAAAGCATCAATATGTAGGTGCCATCGTAACTCATTATCGATTACGTATCCCAAGAACTTTGTTAAGGATACTTGAGTTAGTACTTCGTTATAGTTTTATATAGTTATAAGCTACAATAACTGTCAAATGGAGTTAAAATTAGCCATACTGTGGTGTCTTTCCAAGGTGTGGGGCTTCCAAGATGTGGGGCCTTCCCACGCGTGGCCTACATACAGACTCAACCCTTCAGGTTGTAAGGCTAAAGGTGACGTCGGACGGCGTTGTCGAAATCCTCGTTTTTAACGTCGCTCGGGTCGTGTTTAATCCGCTGTAGGTAGTATTTCCAGGATATGCACTCGAGGTTTGTATTGTTAATAAAAAAGATAATAATAATTTTTACGTTTTAAAAAGCTTCTAAGCCATTAAAGTTTTATTTCCTATAAAATGTAGTCTATTGCACTATTTACGAATTTACAGTAATTGCGTTTTTGCTTCAAAGCACGTACTAATAGTTCTACTTTAAATATGATCTCCGATATGATCTCCGACAAAGCACCGTTACAATATGATCTGCCCGGCACTTAAGTGTGATCTACCCGGCACTTAAATGTGATCTGCCCGCAAGGCACTGTTAAATGATCTGCCCAAGGCACGCTCAAAATGATCTGCCCCGATATCGGCGGGTAACCGACCTTATATAGGTATGACCGCTGCGGCCGGCCCAGTGGTGGGGCGGGTTGCACCCCGCCTCGCCCGCGGGTGCCGACCGACGCGTTGTTATATGTCGTTTCCGTAAAGCTAATGTACTATAATATTGTATACTATTTTACTAAGTTAAGAGTGTACATACGACCTTAAACTCTAACTTATATTAACTTATGATTATTATATACATTTTAATAATCATATACTATTGCTATGTCCTATTTTAGGTTGAATTTAAATATTTTCACCATTTATTGGCCGATTTGGCTCGGACTTAGTCTAAAAATTAAATTAAATTATTCTAAACATTTAGACATTTTCATGGCAGCAATTTTGTGGATTTCTAGTGATCCAATATTTAAGCTGGCGCTTCCCAAAATATGAGTCATTCTTTGTACCTACCTGGCTAGCGGGGTGGGTCGATTTTACAATCGGCGACGGGTTGCTTAATCCTTTTGCCGGCGGTGTGTTTAGGGTGAGTTTTTATTACCCTTTTTAAATGCACGTGCTGGGATTTTTCCGACGTTTTCCTTTGTTCGCGAGCGAAGGTTATTTGCGGGTTGACGTGTAATTTCGAAATTTTAGCGTTTGCTTGTAAATATTCCACTTTTAGTTTAACATCCATTAGCTCCCGCTTTTAGTGGAGCTAATCCGGGTATACCTATATTGTGTGCTAAGTGCACCTACTGCCATAAATAATATTTTTAGGTTAGGGAATTTGAAGTGCACGGAATTTTAGGCATGACGACACATTATTTGTTGTGATGTTTATCATCATCATGCCTGCCCGTTATTTTATCTTTCTTCCCGCAACATGCCCCTCTCCGTGAGACAAGTGTTTCTCCTCACTCCTCTTCTTCGGGAGGTGAAATTGTTGTTCTCACTTCCTCTTGGTGGGGAGAATAGATAACTGCCACTTTATGTACTGGTCTTTTGTATGATTTTCCGCGACAGCAGATCGTTACTGAACGTACTTGCCTGTCGGGAGCGGTATGTACTTGCTCTATTCGCCCTCGGAGCCAAGTATTTCTGGGTAGGTCCGCGTCCACAAGGATGACTATGTCTCCTATCTGGACGGGTTTTACCGCGTCGTGCCATTTTGGTCTCTTCGCCAGCGTCGGGAGATATTCGCGTACAAATCTCGACCAAAAATGGTTTGCCATTATTTGGGCTATTTGCCACTGTTTTTTGAGGCAATTCTTTGTTAATTTCTAATAATGAAATTTCCTCGTTGAAATCTTGTTGCTGCGAAACCCGAATCAGGTAGAGGTCCGCGCAAGCAAGTTCTTGTGGGGTTAAATGTTTTGTTTTTTCGCCGCTGCGTTTGCAGCGTTGTACGAATCGAAATATCCATGCTACTGTACGACGTAACCGTTCTAGGCGTGAGAATCGTTTTGTCTCGATTAGGAAAATATTTTTTTTCGAGGTCATTACATATACCGGTCGACGTTCTTCGTCCTGACCGTATTCTGACGATGGAGATTCATCGTCCGCGGGCCAGTGGTCGCTATTTTCCAGTAGGAATTCCGGTCCGTTTATCCATTTTTTTATTTGGTCTTCACCCATTTTAGTCGCCGTGTCCCGAGTTGCGTTATCCGCGGGATTCAATTTTGTGGGTACCCAACGCCATTGGCATGGTGTGGTAACCTGGTCAATTTCGCCAAGTCGGTGAGCTACAAACACGTTAAATTCACGTGGGTCACGTCTTATCCACGATAGTACGGTCTTGCTATCTGACCATAACGTTGTGGAGGAAAATTCCCAGGTGTGCTGCGATTTTATCAGCTCAGCTAATTTGCTGGCCATTGTAGCGGCTTGCAGCTCTAGTCTCGGTAGCGACATGGGTTTCAGCGGCGCTACTTTGTTTTTGCCGGCTATAAAGGCCGTGCTCGCGGTGCCGTTTTCATTTTCGTAACGTAAATACGCTACCGCGGCATATGCTCGTTCGCTCGCGTCCGCAAAAACATGCAATTGTACGTCACGGGCCAGTTTTCCTGTGTGCTGGTAGCTACGGTTTATAGTTACGAATTTTATTTTTCGCAACTCGGCCAACCAGACTTGCCACTTTTGACTGGCACCGTCGCTAATAATCTCGTCCCAGTCCGTTTTATCCAACCATATGGTTTGGAGTAAGATTTTCGCCTTTACTGTTAGTGGGCCCAAAATCCCGAGCGGATCAAAGGTGCTCATTATCACCGATAACGTTTGTCGCTTCGTCGGGGTTTTGCGACCACTCAGTAAGTCGGGATTAATTTTCTTGAGGTCCGTGTCGAATGAAAAGGTGTCGCGATGAGGCTCCCATATAAGTCCGAGAATCCTCTCACTCGCCTCGTCGGTACCGGCCAATTTTATTTTTGTTTGTGAACGTATATTATGTGGTACCTGCTCTAATATTTTTGGATCGTTACTCGTCCAGTTTACGATGTTAAAGCCACCTTCCTGATGAATTTTCGTAACGGTCGCGATCATTTTTTGGGCGGTTTCTACAGTATCCGTTGAATCTAGATAATCGTCCATATAGTGTTTGTTCACTATGGCGTCGACCGCTTCGGGATATTTTTTCCTGAATCTCTCCGCGTTTGTATTTTTTACAAAGAGTGCGGAGCACGGAGATGAGGTAGACCCGAAAAGGACTACATCCATGGAGTACTCGGATGGTTCCTCTTCTTGTTTTAGGTCGCGCCATAGGAAACGTTGACTTTGGGTGTCTTTTTCTGATAAATGAATTTGTAAAAACATCTCCTTTATGTCGCCCGCGAATCCGTAACGTCCTTGTCGGAATTTGAATAGGATTCCAATCAGAGAATTTAATAAATCGGGTCCTGATAATAGCTGGTCGTTTAGGCTTGTTCCCCCGGCTTTCGCGGCGCAGTCAAAAACGAGTCGCATTTTTCCTGGTTTATTTGGATTTTCAACCGGGAAGTGTGGGAGATACCAAATACGATTTCCAGGGGTGCGTAATTCCTCTGGACTTAATTTATGGGCATACCCTTTTTTCAGGAAATCCTTTATTGTGTCGCAATATTGAGTGGCCAACGGCTGATTTTTGAGTAGTTTGTTTTCTATGGATTTCAACCGTTTTTTAGCCATCTCGTGACTGGCTGGCATCGTCACCTTGTCGCTTTTCCAAAGCAGTCCGGTACTCCAACGATTGCCTTCTAGCTTCGTTGTCTCGTGAAGAAGCGTCTCGGCCCGCGCGTTTGTAACGGCCTTATGGGCGCGTATGTGCGTTCCTACTTCCTCTACTTCGAAATACGACCGGATGATGTCGTCCATCCTTTGGTTTGAGCCCGCATTCCGTAAGTGGTTTACGGCGCGGCAAGTAGCCAAATCACCGCCCCCCCCTCCCCCTAATGTCCACCCAAGTCGGCAATAGGTCGCTATCGGAGCGTTCGGGGGACCGGCTTTTATCGTTCTGGGAATGATTAAGTCATAATGATCTATTCCTATTAGAATTTGCGGTGCTCCTTCAAAGTCGCAAAACGGTATGTCGGCTAAATGAGGCCATTTATTTAGCATGGATTTAGCACAGAATTTTTGTGCTGGTAAATCCAGCTGTTTTATGGTCCTGGCGTTACATAAATCATAATATTTTTTACCTTTCAGCGGTCGGATCTTACAGTCTATTCGCTGCGTTGTCGCGTTCGCAACTGACATGCCCGAGGCGCCTACTAAATTTAAGGGGCTAATTTCCCCGTGTACTCCTATTTTATCCGTTATGCTCTGATCTATTAATGTGATTGAAGATCCTTCATCGCATAACGCTAGCGCTTTTATAACGCCTTTCGGCCCCCGTAGTTCCACGGGTGCTACCCTTAGAATCATTTTTTCTGATCCGTCCCACGTATTAGCTACCGTATTAGGGGTATTTTGGTCGTCGTTTGAGGGCTGATTTTTTATCGCGGCATTATTTTTATGTAATAATTTGTGGTGAGGCCACTTACAACCTTCTATCCCACACGGCTCTTTTACGCTACATTGCGCTTGGCGGTGGTCTTTTCTAAAACACCGTGTGCATAAGCGTTTTTCCTTAACCCATGTCCAACGTTGATTTATTGTCATTTTTCCTATTTCGCGGCATTTAGGGGTTAAATGATTGTTTCGCCCGCACTTTAGGCAGGCGTCTGTTGACTCCTGAGTGTCTGTAGCAAAAACTCTTTTTTTGCTCGGCATCTCGGATCGATTGTTTTTATACTTATTTTTTGAATAATCTTTTACGGGATCTTCTTGAGAGGCGGCGTCTATTATTGTCTCTAACCAGTTTCCGTAATCTAAAAGAGTAGGATGCGGTCCATGGCCGGCGGAATACCACTGCAACCGCAAATGTTGTGGCAACTTCATCACTAATTCCTTTAGCAGCGGTGGATTTGTGAGATACGCAGAATGACCCATATTTTTTAAAGCATGTACGACATTACAAACGGTAGTGCCGTACTCAACCAACTTAAATATCGAATCACTCACCAATATTTGCTGCGTACTGCGTGCTTCCTGCATGAGCGCGTCGATGCGAGCGCCAGGTCTGCCAAAACGGCGTTCCAGCGCTCTCCGGATCTCCGGGACATTGCCGGGATCCAGTAACATCGCGCGTACTGCCTCGCGCGCGGGTCCTCGCAGGCTTTGTTGTAGTCGTAGCAGATTGTCCGCGTTGGTGAATCCGCACATTGTCGACCCCTGATCGAATAGTGCGGCGTATATTGGCCACTCCTGCATGCTGCCGTCGAACTGGGGAAGGCTGCGTAGCATCTTCGCTCGGGTCTGCATCATGTAGACGTCGGGCGGGCTGCATTCTTCCTCTTTCTTCATCGTCGGGACGTCGCCGCTCGGTCGGGCGTAATTGCTCGCTCGGGCGGTGTCACTCGGTCGATTGGCGGTGGCGGCTGCGGCGTTATCGGCGATCGCTTTCGTGACGGCTACCAGCACACAGGAAAACTGGCCCGTGACGTACAATTGCATGTTTTTGCGGACGCGAGCGAACGAGCATATGCCGCGGTAGCGTATTTACGTTACGAAAATGAAAACGGCACCGCGAGCACGGCCTTTATAGCCGGCAAAAACAAAGTAGCGCCGCTGAAACCCATGTCGCTACCGAGACTAGAGCTGCAAGCCGCTACAATGGCCAGCAAATTAGCTGAGCTGATAAAATCGCAGCACACCTGGGAATTTTTCCTCCACAACGTTATGGTCAGATAGCAAGACCGTACTATCGTGGATAAGACGTGACCCACGTGAATTTAACGTGTTTGTAGCTCACCGACTTGGCGAAATTGACCAGGTTACCACACCATGCCAATGGCGTTGGGTACCCACAAAATTGAATCCCGCGGATAACGCAACTCGGGACACGGCGACTAAAATGGGTGAAGACCAAATAAAAAAATGGATAAACGGACCGGAATTCCTACTGGAAAATAGCGACCACTGGCCCGCGGACGATGAATCTCCATCGTCAGAATACGGTCAGGACGAAGAACGTCGACCGGTATATGTAATGACCTCGAAAAAAAATATTTTCC
>OX155971.1:25160071-25267552 GCA_944548615.1 Micropterix aruncella | reverse complement strand
TCCATTACCAAAAAATCATCAGGTAGAAAATTTTATTACTATTTTATTAAACAAAGTAACACAGACATCTTTTCTAAATAGCCTCAAGCCAACATCAAACTTGTCAGTAGATGAACGTGCAGCTCTTGAGAGTCTTAGCAAGGATACCAGCATCGCCATTTTGCCGGCTGATAAAGGTTCCACTACTGTCATACTTAACAAAACTGACTATGTTACTGAAGGCTTGAGACAACTTAGAGATGAAACTTTCTATAAAAAACTATCCAGAGATCCGAACAAAAAGTTTGCAGTGAAAATAAAAAAATATATTGAACAAAATAAATCAAATGAAAAATTATCAGACGAAGATGTTAAAACTTTAATTCCTGATCCTATCCGAACTCCAAATTTTTACCTATTACCTAAAATTCACAAGCCTAATAATCCTGGACGACCGATAGTCGCAAGCTTTAACTCTCCGACAGAAAGAATTTCGGCTTTTGTAGATTATTTTTTACAACCTTTTGTGAAAAATCTAAATTCTCATATCAAAGACAGCTATCATTTTATTGATATTTTAAATAATACTGTAATTCCAAAGTCAGACGACCTATTATTTGTTACTATTGACGCCATATCCCTGTATACCAATATTCCTCATAATTTAGGATTGGAAGCCATTTCTTATTTTCTTGATGAGAGACCTCATCCTCAAATACCTTCTACAGATTTTCTTTGCAAATTAGCCGAGTTTGTCTTAACGTGTAATGCTTTTTCCTTTGAAGATGAATTTTATCTTCAAATTAAAGGGACTGCTATGGGAACTCGAATGGCACCTTCGTATGCCAACCTTTTCATGGGATTATTCGAGCAAAATTTTCTTCAAACGCAAAATTTAAAACCCATATTATGGTATAGATTTATTGACGACATAGTAATGATTTGGCCACATGGACAAACTACTCTAACAACCTTTCTTGACGACCTAAATAATTTTGGCCCTTTGAATTTCACTCATACCATTTCTAAATCACAAATTACTTTCTTAGATGTTGATTTAACAATTTCCGAACGTAAAATTAAAACCGCGATTCATATAAAACCTACAAATAAAGAACAGTATTTACACTTTGATAGCTGTCATCCATTTCACACCAAGAGATCCATTCCCTATTCAATGTCCATTCGCGGACACCGTTTAGTTAACAACAAAGAAAATTTAGATAAATATCTCAATAATCTAAAGCAATCTCTTCTTGAAAGAAAATACCCTGCTCCTCTATTGGATAAACATATTCTAAACTCTGAAGTAAAATATATACCAAAACCTAAAATTACTTCAAATAAAAATAATAATAATAATAAAATCTTCCTTAACACCACTTATTTTCCTGGTGCTGAGAAACTGCGAGATATATTATCTGATTTATTCCCCATCATTTCTAATGATGCATCCACTAAGGATCTCTTAGATTCACCGCCAATTTTATCTTTCCGCAGACCACCTAATATTAGATCAATATTAAACAAAACAAAAAATAATCAAAATTTCTCTATTGGTAATAATACTTTTGGCCTTCAACCTTGCGGTCGTCCACGTTGTAAAACTTGCCCTCTGTTAGATCTAAGTCCTTTTTTTACCAGTCCAAATACTACTAATAGTTACAGGGTTCCCTTTCATTGCAGTTGTATTTCAAAAAATATAGTATATCAACTTCTGTGCAGGACTTGTGATGCCTTTTATATCGGTGAAACAACAACACCACTTAATATTAGACTAAATAATCATAGGGCTAGTGTAGGAAATGAAAGCCAACTCCCAATATCTTTACATGCCAGGGCGCATAATTTATCTTTTGATCAATGTTTTAAAGTTAAAATAATAAAATGCCTGGGTGATAATGCAAAGGAAAGGGACGTCAAATCTTGGGAATTAGCTTATATTTATATTTTAGGCGCTTGCAAAGGTTCCGGTCTCAATAGGCAAAATTAATAAGGTTTATCATATTATCATAATCATCAAATGCTTTTTATTTTAATTTATAATCATTCATTTAAAATAACGTTTTGCACGGTTGGTTATGGTACCTTAACTAAATCGTGTAAAATATTATTAATCCATTTCTTTTTGTTCGATTCCTTGAATTTAAATTTTCAACGAATTGTTCGATTTCAGAAATGTCACATATCTTGACGACGGCTGAGCCGAAATATTGATATACATTTTATAACAATCATTAATATTTAAGAAACACTAATCGCCTATTATTTTCCAGCATTCATTCTCGTCTCGCATTGTTGTGTTGCCGCTACCATTTTGATCAGGTTCCAATACCACAGCAGGAAACACCTAGCAAGCGCTGAAGGAAGAGAAGAATAAGGCGTGGAGTCACTCCTGGTCATCACAGACCAGATAAGTGCCCTTTCATTATTTTATCATTTCATTTATTTAGTAATAAACATTATTTCAATTTGAAAAAATAATAATTTACACATTTACAATCAAATATTAACCCTTTGAGTATGATACGACCAAATTTGGTTCTGACACTTTTATCCCTTGAATCTGATACGACCGAATTTGGTTCCACTCGGCGCGCGCGCTTTCGAACGCTTTGTTTACCATCGAAAGCATTTTGTCTCTTTCATGCGTATGGCAGATCGGGTACAGAATTAAATTCTCTCTGTTATCATGCGCTGCAGTAACTGCGTAGTCCATGTGAAGTATTATTACGGAACGCGCGAAGTCGAACGCACCACTTCGAACGCGGCAACTCGAAACGTCAAATACGACTTGCGTGTGTCGGCATTTTAAAAACGGTTTTCGAGTGGATTTCGGCATGTTTTTGAACGAATCGTAAGTAAAAACATTTCTACAACATCATATAGTCCCCCTAAACTGATTAGATGTACCATTTATCGTGTATATGAAGTATTTCGGGTCTTTCAATGTCGCGTCGCAAATCCTAATATCCGCCATTACAATTTTCATAAATGTTTTTTTGTGATTCTCGCATAATCTCTCTAGATATCTCAGAAATGTTTGGATATATCGCGCGGAAATATATGTGATTATGTTTTCCCCGTATATAACTTATGCAATAAGTAATATTTTTTTGATAATGGTTGATTTCTCGAAAGCCAGGTTTTTCAGCATTCGAAGATTCCCGCTAAAAATACTAAAATTCGTGTTTTTTATCATTTTTTGCGGGTGGGTAAAAGAGGATTCTATAAAAAAATCGATATTTTATACGATAAAAACATAACCTCAGTTTTTTTCGATAAAATTTCGTAATTTCATAACAGTTGGATTTCTTTATATCGGGAATTATAGAATATATAAAATAAAGTAGAAAAGTATATATAACTTTTTTGACATAACTGCATATTTAGTGAAAAAAAACAGTTAGAAAGTTTTCGAATTCAATTTTGTTATTTTTCAATAAATTTCGTTATCGTTTCATCAATTAGATGGCATCATCGCGACGGGACAGAATCCTAGACCTGGTGGAGGAGCAGTCTTCTGAGGATGAGAGCAGCGATGGAAGTATGGGGCCCGTGGAAGAACTGATGGTGGAGACATACGAGGAAGCGGAAGACGGAGACCAGTACATCGGCTTTGGAGATCTGTCGCCGCTTTTAGAGATGTACTGGTTGAGTCCATCTGGCACTGAAAGGCGAATGTAAGTGAATTACAATTTTATCATATAAACAAATAAACATATGGCTGATTAAATTATTCAAAATTGCCATTGAATATACATAACATCTCTCGTGGTCTGTTGTCGAGCGGCGTCTCTGTGCGCCTGCGTGCTCCTGAACATTGCAAATATCATACATAAATACATAGGTAATGTATGTATTACTGTTTGATCCGAGATACTGTACATAATGTACCTACATTCTATGCATATAAATATTTATTACTGGCGTTGTTGCGCCCGTTGCACAACATATGCAGTGCCCTGTGGCGCGGACCGACCTAGCGCTGTGTGGTCCACCGCTTTGTCCACCAAAAAGAGGTCCACCGCTTTGTCGCCGCTTGCCCTGTAACGGGCGGCCACGACACCTGCTGCAAGCCTCGATACGCCTCAGTCTTTCTCTTTTACCACAAGTGCCAACACGGCATATTATTTTTCGATAATCTTTTTGAGTGACACACTATAAATTTACATACATGAAATCTTAGCCTAGGTACAAGGTGCATAACAAATACAATTTTACAATAGAATCAGACATAACAAGTATATAAGTAATTAACCTAGGTACAAACACAATAATACATCAATCTTTATTTTACAGTAAAATATAACCTACGTACATAAAATACAATAAATCTTATTTTCTAAATGTCTATTCTGTTCTTCCCGCGCAGCGGGTCGAACAAGATTTCTCGTGGTCTGTTGTCGAGCGGAGTCTCTGTGCGCCTGCGTGCTCCTGAACATTGCACATAATGTACCTACATTCTATGCATATAAATATTTATTACTGGCGTTGTTGCGCCCGTTGCACAACATATGCAGTGCCCTGTGGAGTGGATATGAAACCTAACTTCAGTTTGCATTTTCGTCGCTAAAACCGGTTAGCCGTTATAAACGAAGTCGTTATATTCGGATTCTACTGTATGAGTGTAATTCTTTTTTCTTCATTTAGGTTGTTCTTTGTGCTAACTTTATCCATACATTTTGAATAGTACGCGCAAGATGTCTTGACTGAATCGAGGGCTTTTCCATTGTCGACTACTCTTCAGACTTCTGTATGATTTTATTATCATAGATTTATTATTAATTTTTTGTGTTTTTTTTCTAAACTTCAGCAACCTGTCGGATGCCCACCCAGGTCTCCACCACTCACCGCCGCCGCCCGATCCCTTACTCGCTGCTGTCGTTAGAGAGGTATCAAAGTATTATAAAGAAATTGATTTGAAGATTTTATTACATACAACTAACGGAATTCTTGTATCTTCTAGACGTCTCCGCCATGGTCGCCTGGACTGTCCCGTCTGTTGTCGTCGCAGCTTAGAACGGTTTGTATATATAATAAATATAGTTTGGCAAATTGATTTTGGAGATTCACGGAATTCTTGTATCTTTTAGACGTCATCTCCGCGGTCGAGATCTCGCTCGCCACAGCCAGGACCGTCCCATCGAGTACCTCCACCTCTACCTTTTATTTTCTAAAATGCAATGTATTATCTTTATAATGGCTCGATTGATTGCGTTTCTTCGTAAACTAAAGTCCTGTACTATTGTAGTCCCGCAGAACTATTGTAGTCCCGCAGGTTATTCGCGTGTTAGTTTGATTTTACTATGTTCTTACGATCTAGATTATATGTACAACTTACGAGCTATGTTAGCTTCGATCTACTTTATATGTACAACTTACAAAATTTGTTAGCGAAGTAGAACTAATGTGGTAATTGTCTAAATTATTATGTTCAATGATTATCTTATTTTAGTTTCACACATATATTTTGTGATACATTTGTTTCAGTGATACATGTGATACATTTTGTGATACATTTCACACGGACGACTTTCTGCGCGTCGAATGTAAAATGAACGGTTGTCACTTTTCCGCACTAAAACTAACTACCGAAGATAAAGCAGCTGAATCTAAGACCGCTTGAAATGCGTTCAACCTTATTCCGACGGCTATAAGTTCGACAGAATCGTCGATCGTTCATTTCATATTCTGCTCTTTTGTGTTTTTTTTCTAAATTTCAGCAACCTGTCGGATGCCCACCCAGATCTCCACCACTCACCGCCGCCGCCCGATCCCTTACTCGCTGCTGTCGTTAGAGAGGTATCAAAGTATTATAAAGAAATTGATTTGAAGATTTTATTACATACAACTAACGGACTTCTTGTATCTTCTAGACGTCTCCGCCATGGTCGCCTGGACTGTCCCGTCTGTTGTCGTCGCAGCTTAGAACGGTTTGTATATATAATAAATATAGTTTGGCAAATTGATTTTGGAGATTCACGGAATTCTTGTATCTTTTAGACGTCATCTCCGCGGTCGAGATCTCGCTCGCCACAGCCAGGACCGTCCCATCGAGTACCTCCACCTCTACCTTTTATTTTCTAAAATGCAATGTATTATCTTTATAATGGCTCGATTGATTGCGTTTCTTCGTAAACTAAAGTCCTGTACTATTGTAGTCCCGCAGAACTATTGTAGTCCCGCAGGTTATTCGCGTGTTAGTTTGATTTTACTATGTTCTTACGATCTAGATTATATGTACAACTTACGAGCTATGTTAGCTTCGATCTACTTTATATGTACAACTTACAAAATTTGTTAGCGAAGTAGAACTAATGTGGTAATTGTCTAAATTATTATGTTCAATGATTATCTTATTTTAGTTTCACACATATATTTTGTGATACATTTGTTTCAGTGATACATGTGATACATTTTGTGATACATTTCACACGGACGACTTTCTGCGCGTCGAATGTAAAATGAACGGTTGTCACTTTTCCGCACTAAAACTAACTACCGAAGATAAAGCAGCTGAATTTAAGACCGCTTGAAATGCGTTCAACCTTATTCCGACGGCTATAAGTTCGACAGAATCGTCGATCGTTCATTTCATATTCTGCTCTTTTGTGTTTTTTTTCTAAATTTCAGCGACCTGTCGGATGCCCACCCAGATCTCCACCACTCACCGCCGCCGCCCGATCCCTTACTCGCTGCTGTCGTTAGAGAGGTATCAAAGTATTATAAAGAAATTGATTTGAAGATTTTATTACATACAACTAACGGAATTCTTGTATCTTCTAGACGTCTCCGCCATGGTCGCCTGGACTGTCCCGTCTGTTGTCGTCGCAGCTTAGAACGGTTTGTATATATAATAAATATAGTTTGGCAAATTGATTTTGGAGATTCACGGAATTCTTGTATCTTTTAGACGTCATCTCCGCGGTCGACATCTCGCTCGCCACAGCCAGGACCATCCCATCGAGTACCTCCACCTCTACCTTTTATTTTCTAAAATGCAATGTATTATCTTTATAATGGCTCGATTGATTGCGTTTCTTCGTAAACTAAAGTCCTGTACTATTGTAGTCCCGCAGAACTAAAGTCCTGTACTGTTGTAGTGTTAGTTTGATTTTACTATGTTCTTACGATCTAGATTATATGTACAACTTACGAGCTATGTTAGCTTCGATCTACTTTATATGTACAACTTACAAAATTTGTTAGCGAAGTAGAACTAATGTGGTAATTGTCTAAATTATTATGTTCAATGATTATCTTATTTTAGTTTCACACATATATTTTGTGATACATTTGTTTTAGTGATACATGTGATACATTTCACACGGACGACTTTCTGCGCGTCGAATGTAAAATGAACGGTTGTCACTTTTCCGCACTAAAACTAACTACCGAAGATAAAGCAGCTGAATCTAAGACCGATTATGAATGAATGAATGAATGAATCTAAGACCGATTATGAATGAATGAATTAATGAATCTATCATTATCTTATTTTAGTTTCACACATATATATTTTTATACCTAACGATGAAAAAATGATAGTGGTTGTAAAAAGTCTGTTGGCTAAAATTGTACTGTATTATCTTTGGTAGGTATATTATGTAATTGTTTTGTATACCTAACATTAAAAATAGGTTTCCTCTTGATTTGCTTACTGATTCTTCTCAGAGTGGCCATTTTCGAATCAGTTGTAAGTCATAACAAAAAAAAATATGTTTGATTTGTGGGAAAATCGTGTTTTATTTCTTCGTATGATTTTTTGGTAAATATTTTTTTTTTGTATTTTTGTAACAATTTTTTTTTTTTTATTAAGTTTATACGTAAAATAATGAAAGAATTTATATTCTGCAAAGATTGCGTAACAAATTATGTTATTACAACCACTGCAAATTTTATCGATATTATCAAATGTGTTTGCCCATCACTAGCGGCTTTCAGCTTTTTGTATGGGAATTATTGCAAACTTCCAGTATTATTTATTATTATTTTTACTATGAAACGTGACTGTTTAGAGTATAATAATTACTTATTGGACATATAACAAGCGCCAATATTTCAATAAATTTCAAAAACTATTAAAGACTTCGGAATTATGACGGTTCAAAAATAGTACTGCTTTTTTGAGGACAGATTTGAAACATATTTAGTTTTCTATATCTATAAAACAAACTGGAGGTTTTTGTTCTATTTATAGCATAGTATGATATAGTAGTCGACTGATTTCAACACAATTTCAAATAAAAAGAGCCTCTAATCATTCATAAATAAAACATACATAAAAAAAAATACTCGATGATTCATCAAAAATTTTCGTGGTTTTCATGAGCTAATATCTAAATATTTTTGTATGCTAATAAGTAAAACGAAATAATAGTTTTGATAAAGAATATAATACAGATGACGTAAGTATTTACAATTTCTCAATAGACTTCCGTATTTTCTCGTAACACAATTATACGGCAGAAATGGCGAGTTTTTTTCACTTCTTTGAAGTTCTCATATTTATTCATAATTATCCAATTGTTTTACAAAATGATATTTCAATATTCTATATTCGAAATTTCAATGCCATCATTGTGCAGTTGTTCTTTTTATGATTGGTGTAGTAGTTTCGTAGTTATAGTCCTTGAAGTCGAGCGCCGTCGATGTCGCCGAAAATCCTGCAAAAGTGACAGATGATTCCATGAAAATACCCATTTACTCCAAGGGTTAAAATATTACCTAATTTTAATTATGTTGCAATCACATCCATTATGTACACTCAGTGGTTAAACCAAATAAATTACCATTCACTTAAGACAGCTAAATTCACGGGACACGTTGAATTTCTTTCTAAATGTTTAGAAAACAACATTTGCCCTAAAGGGTTATTACCAAAATTTCCTTCCGCAGCAATTAGTACAGAAATTCAATATGATTTCACCGCAATCCGTTTAAGGTATTCAATGGAAATTACGTCTGTTTTACGAAATGAATATCAAATTTTAGTTGATAAACATTTAAACTCACTGTGTTTTTATGTTAACATGATAACAACACATTCTCCTTTCTTATTTCAAGAAGCTCATAAAATAGTTAACAATTCTGTAACAGATTTACGAAATATTAGATTAAAACACGATAAAAAGTTCCTTAATTTACTAAAGAACTTTCAGAAAATTTGCATTATCCCAAGTAACAATACAAGAAACATTTTGAATCCAGTTTCCATTTCAAATTACAGTCATTCCAATGTTAACAAAACAAGGAATTCAAATTCACTTCGAAATGTTATCCCAGCAGTTCACCAAGGTACTCTTTCCTCTCCGATGCACACCCTATCAGTAAACCAAATTACTAACAATATATTTCCATTAGTATCAGATTCTGTACCAATACGTGCCACATTAGTAAACCAAATTAATAACAGTATAACACCATCAGTATCATATTCTAATAATATACAAGGTCCATCTCCTAGAGAAAAAAATGCTGTTAAAAACTTGTCATCCAAAGTAATTAACCACAATGAATATTTAGTATTAGCTAAAGGTCTAAATTTCACACCGACTCAAAATGTGAACCATTTTAGTTTTGGTAATGATGTTGTTAAATTTTGTCGTAATTTAAGATGGCGCGAATTTTGGCATTCAAATCAAAAGAATAACAATAATAATATTAAATTACACAATGCACTGTCTCAATTTCGTCCACACTCTAATAAAGAACCCCCTCCATTACCAAAAAATCATCCGGTAGAAAATTTTATTACTATTTTATTAAACAAAGTAACACAGCCATCTTTTCTAAATAGCCTCAAGCCAACATCAAACTTGTCAGTAGATGAACGTGCAGCTCTTGAGAGTCTTAGCAAGGATACCAGCATCGCCATTTTGCCGGCTGATAAAGGTTCCACTACTGTCATACTTAACAAAACTGACTATGTTACTGAAGGCTTGAGACAACTTAGAGATGAAACTTTCTATAAAAAACTATCCAGAGATCCGAACAAAAATTTTGCAGTGAAAATAAAAAAATATATTGAACAAAATAAATCAAATGAAAAATTATCAGACGAAGATGTTAAAACTTTAATTCCTGATCCTATCCGAACTCCAAATTTTTACCTATTACCTAAAATTCACAAGCCTAATAATCCTGGACGACCGATAGTCGCAAGCTTTAACTCTCCGACAGAAAGAATTTCGGCTTTTGTAGATTATTTTTTACAACCTTTTGTGAAAAATCTAAATTCTCATATCAAAGACAGCTATCATTTTATTGATATTTTAAATAATACTGTAATTCCAAAGTCAGACGACCTATTATTTGTTACTATTGACGCCATATCCCTGTATACCAATATTCCTCATAATTTAGGATTGGAAGCCATTTCTTATTTTCTTGATGAGAGACCTCATCCTCAAATACCTTCTACAGATTTTCTTTGCAAATTAGCCGAGTTTGTCTTAACGTGTAATGCTTTTTCCTTTGAAGATGAATTTTATCTTCAAATTAAAGGGACTGCTATGGGAACTCGAATGGCACCTTCGTATGCCAACCTTTTCATGGGATTATTCGAGCAAAATTTTCTTCAAACGCAAAATTTAAAACCCATATTATGGTATAGATTTATTGACGACATAGTAATGATTTGGCCACATGGACAAACTACTCTAACAACCTTTCTTGACGACCTAAATAATTTTGGCCCTTTGAATTTCACTCATACCATTTCTAAATCACAAATTACTTTCTTAGATGTTGATTTAACAATTTCCGAACGTAAAATTAAAACCGCGATTCATATAAAACCTACAAATAAAGAACAGTATTTACACTTTGATAGCTGTCATCCATTTCACACCAAGAGATCCATTCCCTATTCAATGTCCATTCGCGGACACCGTTTAGTTAACAACAAAGAAAATTTAGATAAATATCTCAATAATCTAAAGCAATCTCTTCTTGAAAGAAAATACCCTGCTCCTCTATTGGATAAACATATTCTAAACTCTGAAGTAAAATATATACCAAAACCTAAAATTACTTCAAATAAAAATAATAATAATAATAAAATCTTCCTTAACACCACTTATTTTCCTGGTGCTGAGAAACTGCGAGATATATTATCTGATTTATTCCCCATCATTTCTAATGATGCATCCACTAAGGATCTCTTAGATTCACCGCCAATTTTATCTTTCCGCAGACCACCTAATATTAGATCAATATTAAACAAAACAAAAAATAATCAAAATTTCTCTATTGGTAATAATACTTTTGGCCTTCAACCTTGCGGTCGTCCACGTTGTAAAACTTGTCCTCTGTTAGATCTAAGTCCTTTTTTTACCAGTCCAAATACTACTAATAGTTACAGGGTTCCCTTTCATTGCAGTTGTATTTCAAAAAATATAGTATATCAACTTCTGTGCAGGACTTGTGATGCCTTTTATATCGGTGAAACAACAACACCACTTAATATTAGACTAAATAATCATAGGGCTAGTGTAGGAAATGAAAGCCAACTCCCAATATCTTTACATGCCAGGGCGCATAATTTATCTTTTGATCAATGTTTTAAAGTTAAAATAATAAAATGCCTGGGTGATAATGCAAAGGAAAGGGACGTCAAATCTTGGGAATTAGCTTATATTTATATTTTAGGCGCTTGCAAAGGTTCCGGTCTCAATAGGCAAAATTAATAAGGTTTATCATATTATCATAATCATCAAATGCTTTTTATTTTAATTTATAATCATTCATTTAAAATAACGTTTTGCACGGTTGGTTATGGTACCTTAACTAAATCGTGTAAAATATTATTAATCCATTTCTTTTTGTTCGATTCCTTGAATTTAAATTTTCAACGAATTGTTCGATTTCAGAAATGTCACATATCTTGACGACGGCTGAGCCGAAATATTGATATACATTTTATAACAATCATTAATATTTAAGAAACACTAATCGCCTATTATTTTCCAGCATTCATTCTCGTCTCGCATTGTTGTGTTGCCGCTACCATTTTGATCAGGTTCCAATACCACAGCAGGAAACACCTAGCAAGCGCTGAAGGAAGAGAAGAATAAGGCGTGGAGTCACTCCTGGTCACCACAGACCAGATAAGTGCCCTTTCATTATTTTATCATTTCATTTATTAAGTAATAAACATTATTTCAATTTGAAAAAATAATAATTTACACATTTACAATCAAATATTAAAATATTACCTAATTTTAATTATGTTGCAATCACATCCATTATGTACACTCAGTGGTTAAACCAAATAAATTACCATTCACTTAAGACAGCTAAATTCACGGGACACGTTGAATTTCTTTCTAAATGTTTAGAAAACAACATTTGCCCTAAAGGGTTATTACCAAAATTTCCTTCCGCAGCAATTAGTACAGAAATTCAATATGATTTCACCGCAATCCGTTTAAGGTATTCAATGGAAATTACGTCTGTTTTACGAAATGAATATCAAATTTTAGTTGATAAACATTTAAACTCACTGTGTTTTTATGTTAACATGATAACAACACATTCTCCTTTCTTATTTCAAGAAGCTCATAAAATAGTTAACAATTCTGTAACAGATTTACGAAATATTAGATTAAAACACGATAAAAAGTTCCTTAATTTACTAAAGAACTTTCAGAAAATTTGCATTATCCCAAGTAACAATACAAGAAACATTTTGAATCCAGTTTCCATTTCAAATTACAGTCATTCCAATGTTAACAAAACAAGGAATTCAAATTCACTTCGAAATGTTATCCCAGCAGTTCACCAAGGTACTCTTTCCTCTCCGATGCACACCCTATCAGTAAACCAAATTACTAACAATATATTTCCATTAGTATCAGATTCTGTACCAATACGTGCCACATTAGTAAACCAAATTAATAACAGTATAACACCATCAGTATCATATTCTAATAATATACAAGGTCCATCTCCTAGAGAAAAAAATGCTGTTAAAAACTTGTCATCCAAAGTAATTAACCACAATGAATATTTAGTATTAGCTAAAGGTCTAAATTTCACACCGACTCAAAATGTGAACCATTTTAGTTTTGGTAATGATGTTGTTAAATTTTGTCGTAATTTAAGATGGCGCGAATTTTGGCATTCAAATCAAAAGAATAACAATAATAATATTAAATTACACAATGCACTGTCTCAATTTCGTCCACACTCTAATAAAGAACCCCCTCCATTACCAAAAAATCATCCGGTGGAAAATTTTATTACTATTTTATTAAACAAAGTAACACAGCCATCTTTTCTAAATAGCCTCAAGCCAACATCAAACTTGTCAGTAGATGAACGTGCAGCTCTTGAGAGTCTTAGCAAGGATACCAGCATCGCCATTTTGCCGGCTGATAAAGGTTCCACTACTGTCATACTTAACAAAACTGACTATGTTACTGAAGGCTTGAGACAACTTAGAGATGAAACTTTCTATAAAAAACTATCCAGAGATCCGAACAAAAATTTTGCAGTGAAAATAAAAAAATATATTGAACAAAATAAATCAAATGAAAAATTATCAGACGAAGATGTTAAAACTTTAATTCCTGATCCTATCCGAACTCCAAATTTTTACCTATTACCTAAAATTCACAAGCCTAATAATCCTGGACGACCGATAGTCGCAAGCTTTAACTCTCCGACAGAAAGAATTTCGGCTTTTGTAGATTATTTTTTACAACCTTTTGTGAAAAATCTAAATTCTCATATCAAAGACAGCTATCATTTTATTGATATTTTAAATAATACTGTAATTCCAAAGTCAGACGACCTATTATTTGTTACTATTGACGCCATATCCCTGTATACCAATATTCCTCATAATTTAGGATTGGAAGCCATTTCTTATTTTCTTGATGAGAGACCTCATCCTCAAATACCTTCTACAGATTTTCTTTGCAAATTAGCCGAGTTTGTCTTAACGTGTAATGCTTTTTCCTTTGAAGATGAATTTTATCTTCAAATTAAAGGGACTGCTATGGGAACTCGAATGGCACCTTCGTATGCCAACCTTTTCATGGGATTATTCGAGCAAAATTTTCTTCAAACGCAAAATTTAAAACCCATATTATGGTATAGATTTATTGACGACATAGTAATGATTTGGCCACATGGACAAACTACTCTAACAACCTTTCTTGACGACCTAAATAATTTTGGTCCTTTGAATTTCACTCATACCATTTCTAAATCACAAATTACTTTCTTAGATGTTGATTTAACAATTTCCGAACGTAAAATTAAAACCGCGATTCATATAAAACCTACAAATAAAGAACAGTATTTACACTTTGATAGCTGTCATCCATTTCACACCAAGAGATCCATTCCCTATTCAATGTCCATTCGCGGACACCGTTTAGTTAACAACAAAGAAAATTTAGATAAATATCTCAATAATCTAAAGCAATCTCTTCTTGAAAGAAAATACCCTGCTCCTCTATTGGATAAACATATTCTAAACTCTGAAGTAAAATATATACCAAAACCTAAAATTACTTCAAATAAAAATAATAATAATAATAAAATCTTCCTTAACACCACTTATTTTCCTGGTGCTGAGAAACTGCGAGATATATTATCTGATTTATTCCCCATCATTTCTAATGATGCATCCACTAAGGATCTCTTAGATTCACCGCCAATTTTATCTTTCCGCAGACCACCTAATATTAGATCAATATTAAACAAAACAAAAAATAATCAAAATTTCTCTATTGGTAATAATACTTTTGGCCTTCAACCTTGCGGTCGTCCACGTTGTAAAACTTGTCCTCTGTTAGATCTAAGTCCTTTTTTTACCAGTCCAAATACTACTAATAGTTACAGGGTTCCCTTTCATTGCAGTTGTATTTCAAAAAATATAGTATATCAACTTCTGTGCAGGACTTGTGATGCCTTTTATATCGGTGAAACAACAACACCACTTAATATTAGACTAAATAATCATAGGGCTAGTGTAGGAAATGAAAGCCAACTCCCAATATCTTTACATGCCAGGGCGCATAATTTATCTTTTGATCAATGTTTTAAAGTTAAAATAATAAAATGCCTGGGTGATGATGCAAAGGAAAGGGACGTCAAATCTTGGGAATTAGCTTATATTTATATTTTAGGCGCTTGCAAAGGTTCCGGTCTCAATAGGCAAAATTAATAAGGTTTATCATATTATCATAATCATCAAATGCTTTTTATTTTAATTTATAATCATTCATTTAAAATAACGTTTTGCACGGTTGGTTATGGTACCTTAACTAAATCGTGTAAAATATTATTAATCCATTTCTTTTTGTTCGATTCCTTGAATTTAAATTTTCAACGAATTGTTCGATTTCAGAAATGTCACATATCTTGACGACGGCTGAGCCGAAATATTGATATACATTTTATAACAATCATTAATATTTAAGAAACACTAATCGCCTATTATTTTCCAGCATTCATTCTCGTCTCGCATTGTTGTGTTGCCGCTACCATTTTGATCAGGTTCCAATACCACAGCAGGAAACACCTAGCAAGCGCTGAAGGAAGAGAAGAATAAGGCGTGGAGTCACTCCTGGTCACCACAGACCAGATAAGTGCCCTTTCATTATTTTATCATTTCATTTATTTAGTAATAAACATTATTTCAATTTGAAAAAATAATAATTTACACATTTACAATCAAATATTAAAATATTACCTAATTTTAATTATGTTGCAATCACATCCATTATGTACACTCAGTGGTTAAACCAGATAAATTACCATTCACTTAAGACAGCTAAATTCACGGGACACGTTGAATTTCTTTCTAAATGTTTAGAAAACAACATTTGCCCTAAAGGGTTATTACCAAAATTTCCTTCCGCAGCAATTAGTACAGAAATTCAATATGATTTCACCGCAATCCGTTTAAGGTATTCAATGGAAATTACGTCTGTTTTACGAAATGAATATCAAATTTTAGTTGATAAACATTTAAACTCACTGTGTTTTTATGTTAACATGATAACAACACATTCTCCTTTCTTATTTCAAGAAGCTCATAAAATAGTTAACAATTCTGTAACAGATTTACGAAATATTAGATTAAAACACGATAAAAAGTTCCTTAATTTACTAAAGAACTTTCAGAAAATTTGCATTATCCCAAGTAACAATACAAGAAACATTTTGAATCCAGTTTCCATTTCAAATTACAGTCATTCCAATGTTAACAAAACAAGGAATTCAAATTCACTTCGAAATGTTATCCCAGCAGTTCACCAAGGTACTCTTTCCTCTCCGATGCACACCCTATCAGTAAACCAAATTACTAACAATATATTTCCATTAGTATCAGATTCTGTACCAATACGTGCCACATTAGTAAACCAAATTAATAACAGTATAACACCATCAGTATCATATTCTAATAATATACAAGGTCCATCTCCTAGAGAAAAAAATGCTGTTAAAAACTTGTCATCCAAAGTAATTAACCACAATGAATATTTAGTATTAGCTAAAGGTCTAAATTTCACACCGACTCAAAATGTGAACCATTTTAGTTTTGGTAATGATGTTGTTAAATTTTGTCGTAATTTAAGATGGCGCGAATTTTGGCATTCAAATCAAAAGAATAACAATAATAATATTAAATTACACAATGCACTGTCTCAATTTCGTCCACACTCTAATAAAGAACCCCCTCCATTACCAAAAAATCATCCGGTAGAAAATTTTATTACTATTTTATTAAACAAAGTAACACAGCCATCTTTTCTAAATAGCCTCAAGCCAACATCAAACTTGTCAGTAGATGAACGTGCAGCTCTTGAGAGTCTTAGCAAGGATACCAGCATCGTCATTTTGCCGGCTGATAAAGGTTCCACTACTGTCATACTTAACAAAACTGACTATGTTACTGAAGGCTTGAGACAACTTAGAGATGAAACTTTCTATAAAAAACTATCCAGAGATCCGAACAAAAATTTTGCAGTGAAAATAAAAAAATATATTGAACAAAATAAATCAAATGAAAAATTATCAGACGAAGATGTTAAAACTTTAATTCCTGATCCTATCCGAACTCCAAATTTTTACCTATTACCTAAAATTCACAAGCCTAATAATCCTGGACGACCGATAGTCGCAAGCTTTAACTCTCCGACAGAAAGAATTTCGGCTTTTGTAGATTATTTTTTACAACCTTTTGTGAAAAATCTAAATTCTCATATCAAAGACAGCTATCATTTTATTGATATTTTAAATAATACTGTAATTCCAAAGTCAGACGACCTATTATTTGTTACTATTGACGCCATATCCCTGTATACCAATATTCCTCATAATTTAGGATTGGAAGCCATTTCTTATTTTCTTGATGAGAGACCTCATCCTCAAATACCTTCTACAGATTTTCTTTGCAAATTAGCCGAGTTTGTCTTAACGTGTAATGCTTTTTCCTTTGAAGATGAATTTTATCTTCAAATTAAAGGGACTGCTATGGGAACTCGAATGGCACCTTCGTATGCCAACCTTTACATGGGATTATTCGAGCAAAATTTTCTTCAAACGCAAAATTTAAAACCCATATTATGGTATAGATTTATTGACGACATAGTAATGATTTGGCCACATGGACAAACTACTCTAACAACCTTTCTTGACGACCTAAATAATTTTGGCCCTTTGAATTTCACTCATACCATTTCTAAATCACAAATTACTTTCTTAGATGTTGATTTAACAATTTCCGAAGGTAAAATTAAAACCGCGATTCATATAAAACCTACAAATAAAGAACAGTATTTACACTTTGATAGCTGTCATCCATTTCACACCAAGAGATCCATTCCCTATTCAATGTCCATTCGCGGACACCGTTTAGTTAACAACAAAGAAAATTTAGATAAATATCTCAATAATCTAAAGCAATCTCTTCTTGAAAGAAAATACCCTGCTCCTCTATTGGATAAACATATTCTAAACTCTGAAGTAAAATATATACCAAAACCTAAAATTACTTCAAATAAAAATAATAATAATAATAAAATCTTCCTTAGCACCACTTATTTTCCTGGTGCTGAGAAACTGCGAGATATATTATCTGATTTATTCCCCATCATTTCTAATGATGCATCCACTAAGGATCTCTTAGATTCACCGCCAATTTTATCTTTCCGCAGACCACCTAATATTAGATCAATATTAAACAAAACAAAAAATAATCAAAATTTCTCTATTGGTAATAATACTTTTGGCCTTCAACCTTGCGGTCGTCCACGTTGTAAAACTTGTCCTCTGTTAGATCTAAGTCCTTTTTTTACCAGTCCAAATACTACTAATAGTTACAGGGTTCCCTTTCATTGCAGTTGTATTTCAAAAAATATAGTATATCAACTTCTGTGCAGGACTTGTGATGCCTTTTATATCGGTGAAACAACAACACCACTTAATATTAGACTAAATAATCATAGGGCTAGTGTAGGAAATGAAAGCCAACTCCCAATATCTTTACATGCCAGGGCGCATAATTTATCTTTTGATCAATGTTTTAAAGTTAAAATAATAAAATGCCTGGGTGATAATGCAAAGGAAAGGGACGTCAAATCTTGGGAATTAGCTTATATTTATATTTTAGGCGCTTGCAAAGGTTCCGGTCTCAATAGGCAAAATTAATAAGGTTTATCATATTATCATAATCATCAAATGCTTTTTATTGTAATTTATAATCATTCATTTAAAATAACGTTTTGCACGGTTGGTTATGGTACCTTATGCCGCTGTCCAGGGCTCGCCGCCAAAAGACACAGTTTACTGGGACGAGCCTTTCTCGAACCCAGCGATCTGCCCAACTTGAAGGTCAGTGACCTACTTAGTCTGGTAAGAAGTACCGGGCTACTAGCTGACAATTGACCTAACCACACAGTGGGTAGTTACAAAAGACCTTACAGATCTAGGTGACATCAAGGGCTGGAAACAAGCCCCCCACTCCATCTACTACTACTACTACTATGGTACCTTAACTAAATCGTGTAAAATATTATTAATCCATTTCTTTTTGTTCGATTCCTTGAATTTAAATTTTCAACGAATTGTTCGATTTCAGAAATGTCACATATCTTGACGACGGCTGAGCCGAAATATTGATATATATTTTATAACAATCATTAATATTTAAGAAACACTAATCGCCTATTATTTTCCAGCATTCATTCTCGTCTCGCATTGTTGTGTTGCCGCTACCATTTTGATCAGGTTCCAATACCACAGCAGGAAACACCTAGCAAGCGCTGAAGGAAGAGAAGAATAAGGCGTGGAGTCACTCCTGGTCACCACAGACCAGATAAGTGCCCTTTCATTATTTTATCATTTCATTTATTTAGTAATAAACATAAATTCAATTTGAAAAAATAATAATTTACACATTTACAATCAAATATATATATATATATATATATATATATATATAAATATATATATATATATATATATATATATATATATATATATATATATATATATATATATATATATATATATATATATATATATATATATATATATATATATATATATATATATAGGATATATATATATATATATATATATATATATATATATATATATATATATATATATATATATATATATATATATATATATATATATATATATATATATATATATATATATATATATATATATATATATATATATATATATATATATATATATATATATATATATATATATATATATATATATATATATATATATATATATATATATATATATATATATATATATATATATATATATATATATATATATATATATATATATATATATATATATATATATATATATATATATATATATATATATATATATATATATATATATATATATATATATATATATATATATGTTAGCTTTGGTTAAATAATGTTTTTTATATTCTATAGGTCTTTTATAAAAAAAACCATTTTATTATCAATGTTATTATAGATGGCCACGTAAAATACTATTAATTTCTCCGGATAATGATATTAGCGCCACCTACATATCGCCGGCGCAAAAGAGTTACCTTAAATTACTAAGGAATTTCTAGGAGCTAATTGGCCCTGTTGCAGTTGGCTACTAAGACCCATTTGTTCTGATTCGGTCAAACTCACGAGGCGGCCTCCACGTATGAAGTACGAGCCCGGGTAGGACTCCGGACTGCGAGCCAGTTTCTCCCAGGAGTCTTCTGGCGCTCCAGGACGGTTTGCGCACCGTGCGGCGCCAGCCAATCGATTGTACATTCTGAATGACAGTCGGGGGAGTCTGGAAACAGTACGGTCTCCTATAGAGCGGAGATAGTTGTTCAACTTACGACGACTGCTCTTGAAACGACCAATCGTCTATTCGATTGGCATTCTCATGGGAGACAGAACGATCAATATTAATAAAACTTCATGAGGTGACGGGTTCGCCCGTTATAGTCGACAGCTCTAGTTATGGTTTTATACAATCTAATGCCCTATATATTCAATGATGTTACTTGTTTTTTTCATTATAAACATCTATAATTACATAGTAGATCATGTGTGTTGGGCCTCCTGTCCCGGGTTTAATATATCGACAGTGGCAACCCTATTAGCTACTCAAGCTCCGACGAGGTCGTACCGCAAGTTAAATTTAGACTCGAACCGAATGTTTTTCCTCAACATCACATCGCCACTGATCGATATCAGCCGCGAGGTGGGCCGATACTCATTCTCCCTTCATAACAAACACAACACGCCGCACTGGACTGATAGCCCAGTCAAATTAGACTTATTACTTATTAGTTACATTTTATTAATTTATTTCACTAATAATATTATTATTGTTGTATTTATTATTATTACTTTGTTAACAGACAGGCAGCCAGGCCCCGATTGGCCGATATCGGCCACAACTCGGTTTAGCGTGACGGCCCCGTTTTAATTTAATTTTAATTTAATTTGTTTTATTTTATTATGTTTTATTATGTTAATATGTTTCATTTTAATTATGGGTACAGCGGTTTGGCAGTAATTAATGTTTTGGTGAGACAGTGTTATAATTCAATTTTTTTACTAATTTTTACTAATTTTTTTGGGACATCATCTTTTTAATCGGCTGAGGGGCCAAGGCCTGAAGGGTTAAGTTAATTTTCATGATATTTTTTTCAATTTAAAGTTGAAATCTATTCATGAATCTTTTACATAAGTTTTATTAACCCTTCGGCTACGTAACGAACAAATTTGGTTGCATATCAGAACACCGTTGACTACGTAACGACCAATATTGGCGGCTTGCTCCCGGAGCGCACAGTAATATTATTTTATAATTCGAACTCATCCTAAAATTCATACCAAATATCTCATTATTACCATAGATACATAGACAGCCGCTAAAATAATTTCACGCGTCATTGAACGAATATTTCCATTGTCAAACATCGCTGTTCGATCGTCATTGTCAAACATCGGGTCGTGAACAGTCTTTTTGTGTTTTTTTAGTGTTTTCAGTTGGAATATGAATAGAAATGTAAGTAAATGTGATTCTAAAACACTTTATCAACCGAATTCAGTGATTTTTTGTACATTTTATTCCAATTTTATCTTTTTTTTTTAGTTGAAAAATTGGGTGCGGTTTATCGCTATGACGTTATTACTAATTATTGAGTTTTTTTTTGCGATAAATAACTCTAAAAAGGCATAGTGTCTGCCTAATTCGTTGGCAAAATACATATTATTATGTTTTTCGCTGAAACATATGAAGTTTTCGGCGTATTTGTAAAATAATTTCGGCGTAATCATAAAAGAAATCATAATTTTTTTTTTCTCGAGAAATCATCAAAATTTTAATTGGTTTTTATGACCTACTATCTAAATATTTTTGTATGTATAAAAGCAAAACAAAATATTAACTTTGATAGAAAATCTAATTAGGATGACGATAGAATTTAAAATTTCTCTAATAAAGATCACGGTAGAATTTACAATTTCCTAATAGGGTTCTGTATTTTTCAGTAAGAAATGCCAAGTTTTTTCCACTTTTTCGACTTTCTGATTATATTCACAATTATCTAATTGTTTTATAAAATGAGATTTTATATTCTATATACGAAATTTCAATGCGATCATTGCACAGATATTATTTTTATGATTTCTATAGTAGTTCCATAGTTATAGTTCTTTTTGTCGAGTGCGGCGATATTGCAAGAAATTCCAATGAATTGCCGTGGTCTGCCATGAAATTATGCCGCTACTTGAAGGGTTAACATTTGGAAGACAAAAAAATGAAAGATAAAAAACTAACTTTAAGATGTTGAATAGCAAATCTGCTTGCGCCAGGAATAGCGAGCGTTATTTTGTATGACACAAAAAAAATAATGTAAGATAATAATTGTTCTTCTTCTTCGCGATCATTATGGTCATTTGGGCCCGTGATGTTGCGAGTTTCTAGTGGAGAGTTTGAGAATACCGTTGCAGAAGAGTTGGCTCATTTTAATAAATGCTAGCTTATTCGATGCGACATCTGACTTCTACACAATGGTTTTTTTGATCATTCACAATACAGGCAAAATACTTATATTGGCGAACTCTCTCCAGAGGTTGGTTTTTGATGTGGAAGGTGGCTGGTGACGATGTACGTCCGACAACCATGAACTTGGTCTTCTTGATGTTTATATTCAGACCATTTTGTGCACTGATCGACCACACCCGAGTAAGCAGACTTTGTAGCTCTTCGATTGAGCTGGATCTTCTTTTTTCTTCTTTCTCTTTCAAATTTCCTGAAAAAATTTTTTTTTCGGAACAACTCGATCCGTCAAGTAGTTTTTTATCACCGGTGTAAAACTGAATGTCACGGCCTTAAAATGCATATATCCGTCTTCATTTCGATTTTTTTTAGCGTGTTCCCAATACTTTACCTCCTCGTCGGTTGGTGGGTCGGTAAAGTAATAATAAATACAAATAGAGCTGGCATGGAATTCAACTATCGGAGTCGGGCCCATCATATTAATAATACCACACTTCTAATGGTTGAGCGGTCGACTCCGAACTAACGCCCAGCTGTGGTATGGTCAGGACAGCTCTCTTGCCATATGTGAGCTCCCACCTTACCACCCATTCACTCCCATTCACCCCCACTATCCCCCATTCACTCCCCATTCGAAGACCTACGTTTGAGACGCAGAACTTACAGTTTTATATTTTTTTTCTAGGAAGGAGATGATTATATTCAAGGAAAGACCAAGATCACTGTGCCACACAGTAGTTAGGTCACCTTATCTTATATTGTAAGGTTCCGGGTTCGATTCCCGGCTATGTTACCATTTTCCGTTGTGATAAAATTAACGGAATCGCATTTCAATTCTGTCGATCGAATTCAATAGCAAGACACACACTTACACATATAGAATTCAATAGCAAGACACACACTTACACATATAGAATTCAATAGCAAGACACACACTTACACATATAGAATTCAATAGCAAGACACACACTTACACATATAGAATTCAATAGCAAGACACACACTTAACAACACACATCCATATAAACACTTCATAGTAAGGATGGTTGTAAGAGATCGTCGTATAATAATAAACCCGCCCATTGTGAAACGACACAATAAAGCGTAGAACAAAAAAAAATGTCATTAAAAAGTTGGAACAGAGATTTGGCTTGCGGGCTACGAGCGTCAACATTTACCGCGTGTAGGTGAATAGTGAAATCGTCCAGGGTGACGGCATTTACGAGATAATGGTATTTATTTAATTTGTACTCGTGGATTTTTGTTTTTTTTCCGAGATAGGTAGTAAAGAGTTATATCTGGACGGAGGACTGTGTTTCCAAGACATTCAGGAAATTGAAACGTTTAAACGGAAACCGAATCGACCCTTAGAGTCCAATCTGAAGCTTTCTCGATTATAAAGACAGGTTTTGAAGTGGAATGTTTATTGCCGTTAGAGCCATCCTGTACAAACTGTATTGGGGGTTAAGAAAATACTGTGCGGCCCTTGTTGGCACGAGGCAATGAGAGGCTAATTAAATCTCAAATAAGTATTTTACAATTTACGTATATATTACAAACTAAAATGTTCCCCAAATTTTGACCCGAATTTAGCAAATTCCCGAGTAAAGCTGGTTTCATTTTACGTGCAACCTCGGCCTACGCACTTAACAATTATTAAATTTGGAGCGATTCAACTGTAGCTTTGTGTGTGAAGAAAAACGGAGGTGGGTTTAATTAGAACTGAAGGGGTAATTTGTGAGGGCGAACGGAAAGTGGGAAGGCTTGGAGCACGGCGCACTACTGTTACAAACACAAGCCGTGACAGCGAATTAAATCGATGCTGTATTTCATTGCTTTTAAAACTAAAAATCACAAATTGTAGCTGGGTCGTTTTTGAGACGATACCTTGTTCTGTCCCTCTTAGACAGGATCGCAGGTCGTCGAGGTCTCCAACGGCGCCCCCGCCGTTTGCTGCCCGTTTTTAAAAAAAAAATTCTACACGCCGCATGGAGCAAAACTTCCACCGTTTCATCACCGCCACATTGTAATGAAAATAATATATTATACTATATAAATAATGAAATATTTTACCGCTTAGCGCCAAGTTTAGTTTAGTAATTAAGTAATAATTGTAAACATTTTGAATTTTAAATAAACGGTTTACGGGGTGCCGGCGGGGGCTGAAGCCCGGAGAATCCTTCCTAAGGTCTCTGTACGCTCACCCATCACGCGCTACCCTTCCGGCACGCGTGAGGTTGTCGTTGCATGACATCCTGGACAGATAAAACGACCCACGTGGTGGGAACTGCCCGGGTGGTATGCGGTGTTTTCAACCCTCGACTGTCGCCGCGTAAATATTAAATGTCCCTCTTAGAATATGACTCGCAGCTACCACCGGTGGTAGTTGCGAGTCTTACTTTGAGGAGGTTCGAAGATGGATGAACTTGGAAAGGACAATATTGCTCCTGTTACGGCTGTATCATGGACATTGGATCGGATTCTCTGGGGGAGGACTTTGGGCGCTGCTGGGCGGTTTTCGTTCGTGCGGCTTCAGCCAGTCGACTGTGCAGTGCAGGAAAAACCAGGTGAAGAGGGTTTTGGGAATGATCTGATACAATTTCTAAAAAGCAAGGGTGGTTGTTGTCTTGATATAAGCTACTCTTGAAACGCCCCGTTGGCCACCCGGTTTTGTGTGGAAGACGGGGAAAAAGAGCCACGGCCCGTGATAAATTCAAACTGAATTACAGCCGAAATCAAGTAGGGGCCGCGCAAGCGACTTTAAATCTGCGACCCGGCTGGAGGACGAAGTCAACCGACCAAATCTATTAGTGAGGGTGTTAGGTCGGTCCGCTGAGTTCACTTTCCAGTGCCTCACGGTAAAGCGTTGGACTCTCGCGGGTATAACTCGTGGGGGGGCGGACTACTAGGGGCGAATCCGCCCCCCCTTCCTGGGGGGGCGGATTGGCCCCTAGTAGTTGACCACTCCAAAGTGTCCCTCTCTGGCATTGCCAGACTTTTCATTGGCTCATTCTGGTCCCATCGGCGTCGCCATCGCGCTCGGCCGCTGATTGGCATGAAACGCTAGTTTACCTGTACCTCTGTGAAGCCCAAACGTCGATCTCACTCCCCTCTGGCCCACCTTTCGTTGCGTATTATTTGCGCGGCAAACTTTCGAATTTCCAAAATCTAAAGCAGGCTTCCCAACGAAGATGACAACGCCGTCCATTTCCCTCCCACTCTATCCGTGGTTGCTGTCAGGATTTCTGACTCGTAGAGATTGTCGTGTTTCCCGCAGCATTATTCTTCGTCCTATTATTGATTTCTAGGTGCTTGTCTGCTCTAATTATTTCATGATATCTCTAAAACTATTCCACCTAAAAAAATGCACTACATAGCTAATTTTATCTTCATTTAACACCCGTGATGATGGATTAATTTATTTTGATAAGGATTCATATTTTACTGTTAATGTCTTCAACAAACTTCAACTGCATTTTTTTTCTTATTTTTTGAGTATCGTATGTTGTAGTAAACAGTTATTGTAGCTTAAATATAAAAGTTAAATATATGTTGTCGCGGACTTTTTTTTATAGATCTCTTTGAGGCCGACGTTTTTGATTTACATAGTTTTCAAATATACCAAATCGTTTCGTCAGCGCACGCCGATAAAGCAACTCAACAGCACATTTTCTCCGAATTGATTACGTTAATTCGTATTGAAAAGTAATATTTATCACAATACAATATAGCCTATAGTACTACTCGATAATTTAACTTTCTATTAGTGAAAGAATTTTTTAAATCAGATCGTTACTTTTGGAGATTACCCTCTACTTACAAACTTACAAACATTACCTCTTTATAATATTAGTATAGATAACGATGTTTCAATTGCAATTTGGTTGAATTCCAAGGAATTTTATTAAATCTCAGTTGCTCGATTATATGTATAAACATTTTCCTTGCGGTTAATACGGAAAAAGGAGTATACTGTAGTTTCAACATGATTTATGTGTCCGACTATAACCATACGTATACTAAAATATGCTGTCATGTTAGAAGCGGTATCCCAAGGTCGCAACGTAATGAAATAACATTATATTTAAACATTACAATACGTTAACTACCATAACGCCAACATCGTTACTCGTCATGTTAATTCATACGTATGTACCACAGTCTTATTTATATACGTAGTCCTTGTTCAAACATGCATATTTACATGTAGTAGGTACATCGTTATATTTTTTCAGTGTGGAATTAAAATTCGGTATACAGATACCTTGTTGGTCGGAATCGCATTGAATTTTTGCTGGTCAACTTATTTACGTAAACGATTGAATCAAACGTGTTTAATGCGTTGCGTTCTCATTATCCGCGCTCATGGCTGACGAACGATTCGCGTTATTGACTCCCGATATATTCGACGTTTCATTGCCGTACGATGTGAGCTCCTCCTGTGTAAAATTACGCTGACAACCCTCCATGTGTCTTTGCCGGGAACGTTTTCGGGTGACACAGTCAAATTTTTTACCTAGTTATTGATTTTCGACGATAAATTTAATTATGTAATACAATGTTAAGAAACTTATATTTTTTAGAGAACTTAAATGAATTAAACTTCATACGATGATAATAATATAGCATACCGTTTGAATTATGACTTCTTAAGTTGTCGTTTTATTTAGCATGGCTTGGGGGTAATAGCGGACTATGCTCGGGGCAAAATCTGGCGTCAGAGGGAAAGAGCGAGCGAGCTAATCTTCCATTTTATCTCTACTCAATCGGTGACAGGAGTTGTCATCCCTTCATAACGGACAATTTGCCACTCCAATTATGAATGGCAACCTAATTAGTTCATTTGGCAGAGAATATTTCGAAATGTTCCAAAAAGATTGCAGCTAATATCACGATCCCACCCGCGCGAGTCCAGGGGCATTGTGGACCGACTTCTGTGTGTCTGTGTGTCTGTCGGTGTGTCTGTATGTACGTGTGTATTCCTCCACGATAGCGCCGAAACGCTTCATCCGATTGAGCTGACTTTGGCATGCAGACATCATTTGGTCATGGCAAGAGTTGAAGAGACGATTAAGATCATTTCCAGATTGAAGTTTGTCTGTGAGTCCGTCTGTATATATGACTGTATGTGTATGTGTGTCTCTCTGGGTGTGTGTGTGTGTGTATATCTCTGTGTATTCCTCCACGATAGCGGGGGTGGGGGTTAGCGCGTTTGCCGGCTTGGTGGAGAGTTGGCCGGGTGGGGAGAAAAAAAATTTTGGCCGGGTGGTGTGGTGGGGCGTTTGGTCGGGGGGAGGGTCTTGTCTATTTGCCGGGTAAGTCTTTGAAGAACAATTTTGTATACATGTCTCAATACGTAATAATTACTCACTAAAATGTTCAGACGGCATTCTATCTCTCCATATTATTTCTGTGACGTCATCGGCCTATATAAAAAAATGGGATAGACGGCACTAATAATTGACTGTTATTATTGTTATCATTGGTTAAATTACTAGGTTTTTATAAGTAATACGACCTTAATAATAAACTATTCATAATCAATATTATTATAGGTGACCTAATTAATTGATATTAGTTTGGCCGACCATGCTACCAGGGCCACTTGCATTTCGCCGTTTTAGAAGGGTTGTCAAATCATACTATAGATTTGAGCAATCTAGTACTATAGACAATCAATGATAGTATACAAGTTTTAGCAGGAAATCGACAAAAACAATAAATCCCAATCAATACATTTAAAACTCTTCCCGTGCGAATCGGGAAAGACTCTTTATAATTTATTTAATAATGAGTTATTTCATTTCATTTAAATAAATATCGCTGTAGAAATATGTATAAAATGTATAATTTTATTTACTGACATGTATCGATTCTTAGACTATACTACCACAGTACTTCTTTTTCTTCCTAGACCCTGTCCCATTTACTTGAGGTCGGCCTTCCTTGTCCTTCTCCTCCACTTAGCACGATTTTGTGTTTGTCGACGTCGAGTTTGGCTTCTCTCAGTTTTGCACTCTTCCACTTGGTCTCTTGCACACAGCATACATCAAATTTCCTCCTTTTTAGGACGTCGCTAAGTTTCGCATTTCTGCCCGTCATAGAACCTACGTTACAGGTTGCTAATCGCAACGATGTGCCTGTGGTTTGACCGTCGCTTACGTGAGACGCCATACTATTTGTGCTCATTTTTATATTGTGTAGTTTCATGGACAAGGAATAAAAAGTGGCTATGGTGTTTTACGGCCGGTTGCCACCTGACGGCAAGACACTATGAACCCCAATCTTAGAAATATGAGCGCTGCCGTTGAACTCTCTTCTGCCACCGACTCTAAGGAGCTAATGGGCCCTTGCTGACTTGGCCACGAAGACCCATTCTGTTCAGGGTTGGTCACACTCACGGTTCAACACCCATCCGGCGACCTCCAAGCATTGAATGCGAGCCCGGGCAGGACTCTGGCCTTAGGGCTAGTTTCCCCTAGGAATTAACACTCTGGTGCTCCTGGACGGTCTGCGCACCGTGCGGCGTAAGCCAATCGACTGTACACTCTGACTAACAGTCGGGGGAGTCTGAAAGCAGTACTGTTACCTATACAGCGGAGGTGGTTGCGGACCTTACGGCTACTGCTCTTGAAACGACCATCGGCTACTCGATCCTGGGTGAGCAGCCGGGCAAAGGATGCCGTAGTCCGCGATAGATTCGGTATACACCGTTTCACCGCTTCGTAAGGGAGAGAACCGCGCAAGCGACCTCGAACTCGTAACCAATCGAGAGACCGGAGTAATCTGGTCGCAATTGGAAGTAAGGGCGTGAGTGTAAGCCCGCTGGGTAACACACCTAGTTATATCGCGGTTAAGGCGTTGGCCTCTTACGTGCATGGGCGGAGCTTGACGGTGGACTGTTTTGTCCAAGTCTTCTGCGTTCACTTCACGGGAGAGGAACGACTAATCATTAAAACTTCCTGAGGTGACGGGCTCGCCCGTTGTAGTTAACAACTCTAGTTGCCACCGACTCTATTGCACCGCCGTGCCTGACAGTACAGCTCCAACATGACCTAGACACCCCAATATGTGAGGTTAGCTCCTTGTTGCGGGTAGGGGTTGGGTGGCCCTTCTGACTACCACACTACACAATATTAAAAGAGTTATTTTAAGCTTAAAAGGTCATATCGTCTGGCAAAATTTACCCCACGTGACTAGCTGGATTGACATAGAAGTATCCCAGTTTATATTCGTCCGTATTATCTATGCTCAATTTGGCAATTACTCGAGCACACAATAGAAATAGCAGACGACATGAAGCGCAAAATAGACTGGATTTTCTGGTTTGTCGATTTAGATATGATTCTTTTCAGATACTTAGTATTTTAAGGCTTGTCTGACAGACATCCCACGTAAAATTTCAGGCATATGTTCATTTCTATATAATCATATTGAAAGAGTCCTTAAAATCTCAATACGTAACATAAAAAAAAACGTTTTTTTTAATATTTTTGTTAATGAGACCAGAATTTTGAATAAAAGAAATTGTTACTTACTAAATTTCCATTTTTTACGATGTTGTGAAATAAAATGTATATTAATGTACAGAAATAACTGTAGAAATGACGTTTCTACTAAATTCTCTGAGATGATAAAGGAATTCCGCAACACCTACGCAAAAATACCTAACTGGCATGTACAGTACATGTATTCGGGCGTCGGCGTCGAGATCGAAATCGATATATGAGTAGAGCGCCTTTACGACTCTTATCATGACCAAATAATGCCTGCTTGCTAAGTTTCAGCGTAATCGAATGTGTGTTTGTGTGAGTGAATTATCGTAAAAATAATTCACACACACCGACACACAAACGGATAGACACATAGAGATACTTCAATCAGGACAGAGTAATTATGGTCTCATAGGGGTTCAAAATCTAAATTAATATTTGTATGCATTTAAAAAAAAATGCGTGTTTAAAATAATTTCCTATTTTGTCGGTTGCTTTGCCGGGAAATTAAAATTTTCAAAAATAATGACAACATTTGCAAAAGGATTTTTTTGGATGTTTGGAATAAAGTTTGTTTCTACTGGCAGTTAATTTGTTTTCTAATGCTTTCGTGCAGCTTGGTCCTGGTGGTTGTGTTTGTAACGGATCTTAAGTCCATTACATGCGATCAACAAATGCATCGATTTCCAGTGAAATCCACTGACACAATTCAGCTATTATTTTGACTCGTGCAGCGGTGAATCAGCACGATGAAACAATACTTTTACTCGGAATATTTTGGATTGCATCATTTGTCGGCCTATATAAACCGGCGAAAAAGCATCCAAAGTATAATTCCTCGAGTGGTCATGTCTCCAGATAGCGACGGCACACTTCGGTGTCCCGGCTTCTCGGTCACATATCATTCCCCGAGTGATCACCTTCCCCCAAGGTTGCGACGGCATATTCGGTACCATTCTCACGAGGTGTGTCAACGAATCCGGCTCCTTGGTTTCCTTTCCTTATCCTCCCTAGTCACGAAGCATCAGTCTGTACTCCCACAGACTCGAGCCGTGCCCAGTACAAGATACTAGGAGCACACATACAATCCTCATCCATATATCCTCGTAACCGCAGTCGCGCATCTATGCACTCGCGTCAACGTAAACTGTTCGGGAAGCGTTATAACTGGCAATATTCAAACCTTCGATCAAGAAATTTCTTCCACTTCATTCAAAACCGCCTTTCAATACGGAGATAACTCGTTAGTTGATACCACCACCTCACACCGAACAATTTGGAGTCTAGTGAGGGGTGGTCGCTCACATGTTTCTTAGTTCAGCTTAACTCAGATCCTATACGGTAGCCTACTAGAAAACGGACAACCTAGAAGGGCAGTCTATTTTGCGCGATAAAGTTCACACGCTTCATGCGACTGAAATGAAATTTGGAATGCAGGCATCATTTGGTTATGGCAGAGTTGAAAATATTGTGTTTGTAATCGGCCCACCAGGGCACAGTATACCAGCACGCTAGTTACACTTCAATCTCGAAATATTGCAGTTAGAGAATTAAAATTCGGCACACAAAAGAGACCGAAATAACGTTGTTAAGTTTTGGTTGGAATATCTCGTATACAAGAGACGCAAAACATATTTAAATTCCGCCATATTTAAGAAAATACTACATCACGTTGGAAATATCCCTTTTTAACACCACATAAATCTATTTAGAAATGTGTGGTATTGTTAGAATCCTTATGTCGTCCCGAGTGACATAAGATCCATATAACCTAAACTGTCCAATTGTCATATATAAGTATTTGTCTAAAAGTCTAAATATCAATAAATTAGGATAAATATATGGTGTTTAGTATTAAATAAATGGTCTGATTGAGTATTTTTCGTAAATCTATATGTACCTATATGGATATTTAAAAAACCACTAAAGTTTCAAAAAAATAACGTTTTATTACTTGAGCACCGAGGACAACCAACTGAGTGGGGCGACGGCGGCGCGCAATCGTTGAGATACCTACCGCAGAGCAGCAGCCCTGCGACGTCACACTCTGAAAGCTGGGTTAATAGGCCCGGCTCTCATCAAGCCCCGTTCTACGGGCCTTGGACTAGGCCCATCGACTGACCCACATAATTCTCAATCGTCTTTAAGCACTGGATGTTAATAGATAAAACACGCGTCAACGAAGACGTAGCTAAGTAAATTGATATTTTTTTCAACGAATATCGATACAACGAAGAACTTTATTCTCCAACAAAGGTGCTTTTAAACGAGAGCAAATTGTTTAAATTAATTTTAAATGCAGTAGTTCACCTTTTGAAACGGCAGTCGTTTTTTTTAATTCTTAATTTTTTTATGTAAGTGGCCAGATCCAGAAATATTTAGTGTCGACATATGTAACGCCAATAATGCGAATACCGTTATTAACTCCGTTCCAAAACGCTGATTTCTACTCGGGAGACCGTTCGCAGAATAATTGGGTTAGCAATGTTGAGCATTACACAGCGGGGTCGTATACGAAACGAAATAAACAGGCTCGATGAGGCTTGATAGCGGAGAGCGGAGTCTAACCGGGCCTACTCGCAGTCATCCAATTTTAGCATATAAAAAATCGATTGTATCACTCAAAGACTTTCCCCGCAAGCAGGCAGTTTTCTTACTCCAACTATGTGGATGGAGACAAACACCAATCCATCAACCCGCCTGAGAGTTTAACGTCTTTTTTCGTCTATTTGCCTCAGCTTAATAGTATATCGAAAAAATCAGAGTGCAATACGTGAATGCAAAATATTTTAACATTTCTACTTTTTAAATTTACATATTCATTATAAAATATTCATCATTCATTATATTTCAATACATATTTCATTATTAATTTATTATATTTTTGACAGGTGGTAGTGCATAGGCTATACATTAACCTTCGAGTAGCGGCATAATTTCATGGCAGACCGAGGCAATCTATTGGAATTTCTTGCAATATCGCCGCGCTCGACAAAAAGTACTATAACTATGGAACTCATATAGCAATCATAAAAAGAATAACTGTGCAATAATCGCATTACAATTCGTATATAGAATCTTGAAATCTCATTTTGTAAACCAATTAGATAGTTTTGAATAAATATGAGAATATCGAAAAATGAAAAAAACTCGGCATTTCTAACTTGCACTTGACTTACGGAAAAACACGGAACTCCATTTAGAAATTGTAAGTGCTATCGTGATCACTATTAGATTCTTTAACAAATGTAATTTTTAGTTTTGCTTAATTACATACAAAAATATTTAGATATTAGCTAATGAAAACCAATAAAAATTTGATGATTTCTCGAAAAAAAATCTTGAAAAAAATAACCTCATTAATTTACAAATACGCCGAAAACTTCATATATTTTAGCGAAAAACAAAATAATATGTATTTTGTCAACGAATTAGGCAGACGTTTTGCATTTTAAGCGTTATTTATCGCAAAAAACTCAATAATTAGTAATGACGCCATAGCGATAAACCGCACCCAATCTTTTAACAAAAAAAAAACAGGTGAAATTGGAATAAAATGTACATAAAATCACTGAATTCGGTTGATAAAGTGTTTAAAAATCAAATTTACTTACATTTCTATTTATAATCCAACTGAAAACACTAAAAAACACAAAAAACTGTTCACAACCCGATGTTTGACAATGACGACCGAACAGCGATGTTTGACAGTGGAATTTTACAAGAAATATCCGTTTAATGACGCGCGAAATTATTTTAGCGGCCGACTAAGCATCTATGATAATAATGAGATATATGGTAAGGATTTTAGTATGCGTTTGAATGAGAAAATAATATTACTTTGCGCTCCGGGAGCAAGTCGCCAATATTGGTCGTTACGTAGTCAGCGGTATTTTGATTTGCAACCAAATTTGGTGGTTACGTAGCCGAAGGGTTACAGCATTTGCAAACAACAGTAAGAAGGGAGTGGGGACAGAATGAGCCTGGTGCGTTGGCACGGACACACATCCGTTTTAAGCATGGTTTATACGAAATCAGCGTTGGCTACCAATTTCACTAATTTCAATAAAATTCACCGTAAGTGTTCGTCGAACAATTCTTATAAGTAAACTAGCTGACCCGTGCCCACTTCGTTGGGCGGTAAAACTTTTTACTTGTGATGAAATTATGAGTGTGGATCGGTTAGTACTGAGTGCTATGATTTATTTCCTGACTGCCAAAAGAAGGGTTATATATTTACTCCATATGTATGTATGTATTTGAATGACAATTTGACTATAGTACCGTTATTTGTGAGTGTCTTCTTGTGAGTGTCATATTTGTGAGTATCTCTTTAACCATTTATGCAGTAAAAGGGAAAAGTCTTTTGTTTTAAACACTTGAGACGATAAATTTACTTATTTTGATATGAATTCATAGTTGTTGATAATATGACCAATAAACCTGACCTAACGATTTAAATTATTTTTTATTATAAAAACTACTTTTTGTGACTTAAATATGAAATTTAGACATATGCTGACGCTAACTTTTTTGTAGGCATTACCATGCTCTACAACTTTTCTCTTGAACTCAATCATATATTTCTGATCGTTAGAGCAGCATTTGTTAGAAACGTTTTCATTCGAGCGTTTTTTCTCCGACCTACTTGGCAAATCTGACTACCACGAAAAAGTCTTTTTTCGGATTAATATATAGCCTATGATACTCACAAATAACGTGGCTTTTTATTGGTGAAAGAATTTTCATTAGATCCAGAGAATCGGTTCAGTAGATCCAGATATTACCTCCTACAACCTCATAAACTTTACCTCTTTATAATATTAGTATAGATAAATATATGTCTATTTTTTTCCCTCCCGTGACATCTTCTGTCACACTTTTATCATCAAATGAAAAAAAATAGGGTTAATATTCCGTTGCTAAAATATTCATTCAATATAGTATTAGTCGTTCTATTCAAAAAGAAATATTATAAATTTCGTATTGTGTACCATTTTAAGGCATTTAAGACACAATCTCCTATGCAAATGTTCCACCCGTGACGAAAGAATGCCCTAACTCGCCTGTTATAAAACAGGGAATAATAATTTCCCCAAAACTAGTAATTTCGCGGTAATTTTCATTCCGAGACAGGAAAGCCGCAGTTTCAATTTAGCCCTACGTATACATACGTTGCTTAATTATTAGTAGGGGCTTGTGAGCCATTTCCTACATGGCCTAATGAAACATGATCGCTGTGGTTGTAAGGCTCGATAACGGATAAGACCGACAAAATACACACCGGCGCTCTAATCAAGATCGACGACTGGAACGCCGTAATTCTGTACCTACGACGACGACTTGTAAAGGTCACTAAAAGTTAGGTTGAAGTAAATCAGTCAGCGGAAGATTGAGAGAGGCGAAAGACTCGCTTACAGTCCGCATGCAGAACGATCGCCTATATCTTTCATGTGGCGAATTTTTCGCAATAATTTCCACGAATTTCTTGTGGTGGTAGCGAATTTTTGTGGCGTACTATATATATATTATAGCATTATACTTGGAAATATCTAGGCATCACTCTAGATTGCTTTCTCCGTTGGGACTCTCATATTTATTTATTTATTTATTATAAAAGGTACACAAACAATACTCTAATATTACATGGCTATCGCTAACATTTTTACTTTGTTTCTAATTAGGGTATAATATTATATGCGTACTCCGCATGCTTAATTTATAATTGCGTATGTGCCGTATCTCATGATTTACAAAATTATCAAAATTATCAAAAATTATCAGCACAAAAATTAATATCCTTAAAAATTATCAAAACAAAAATTAAAAATTTTAGAAATAAGTTTACAGTGAATTCTGAAAAACAATTAAACAATGAAATGGTAAAAAATAGATCAAATATTGTCTGGAATAATATAATAAAAACATAAAAATTATCAAAACAAAAATTAAAAATTTTAGAAATAAGTTTATAGTGAATTCTGAAAAACAGTTAAACAATTAAATGGTAAAAAAATAGATCGTATAATGTCTGGAATAAAATACTAAAAACATACGGTAAATTATCAATTTGTTTCATAATACGTTATTTATAATGGACTTAACTACTAATGGTCCCAGGTTGAAGAAATCAATGTTATCGGTTATAGTGTTGTATAACCGGCATGTACGTGAGATAGGATTGTGGAAAGATTGATTTGTCTGCGAAGTGGGAAGGTGAAATGTTAAGTGCTGCCTCAGTCGCCTGGATGGTACGTTGAAATTTAACGCTTCTAATAAATCTGGTGAGTCTATCCCGCCGTTAAGAAGTTTATGCAGAAACATTAGACTTCCGCACTCTCTCCTCTTTCTAAGAGTAAAAATCTTAAAATAATTTAAACGCTCTTCATAAGAGTAGAGAGTGCGTGATAGGCCGGTTTTATAGGTTACCATACGCATATACTTCCTCTGCACAGACTCTATCGCTTCCGAATGCACCTCATAGTATGGATTCCAAATTATGGAACCAAACTCCAGTTGGCTGCGTACAAGAGAATTATAGAGCAAGTTAAAAGAGTTAATATTTTTAAACGGTTTAGTAACCCTATATATAAAACCCAGTGTTCGCTCGCTCTTACTTACTACATTGTTGATATGCTCTCTAAAAGTCAGGTGCTCGTCGTGAAGTATTCCTAGATCTCTTACACTTTTTGTAGATTTTAGTGTTGAATTGCCGATAGAGTAAGGGTAGTCTTTAATTTGCTTATTTCTAGTGAAACGAATAATTTGACATTTTTCAACATTCAGTTCCATTCTATTAGATTCACACCATTTTTTCAATTCGCAAAGATCTTTCTGTAGTGCATTGCAATCCTCCATTGTCAGTATTTCTTTGAATATTTTTAAATCATCTGCATACATTAGATGCCGACAGCGTAGACTCTTAGAGAGATCATCAATGAATATTAAAAATAGAAGTGGTCCGAGATTTGATCCCTGAGGCACACCAGATTTAACTAAGGCAGGGATCGATGTATATCCTTTCACACGAACAATTTGTGTCCTATTTGATAGGTACGACTTCATCCATCTAAGTAGGTTACCGTGAATACCGTTATTTGCAAGTTTCATATGTAATATGTCATGATTAACTTTGTCAAAAGCTTTAGCGAAGTCGGTATACACGGCATCCACCTGGTGTTTCCTATTAAACGCGGATGAAATGTACTGGTTGTACTCCAACAGGTTAGTTTCCACCGATCGGTTTTTGGTGAATCCATGCTGGTACGGACAGATTATATGTTTAAAATGTCGTGTAACATGATCACAGACAAGAGATTCGAATATCTTTCCGAAACAGGAGAGTATGCTTATTGGTCTGTAGTTAGATACTGAATTCCTGTCTCCGGATTTATGAATCGGTATGATATTAGCAATCTTCCACTGCGATGGAAATACTCCTATCTCAAGACATTTATTATATATAATGTGCAATGGCTGTACGATTTCTGCTGAACATTTTTTAATGAATAAGGGAGGGATTTCATCATGACCTGGACCTTTACTATCATCTAACATTTTTAACTTAGTTCTAATATCTATTTTATTAATAATAATATTGCATAGCGAGTAATTAGCACTCGAAACACACACACTTTGTTGAGTCAGCTGCACTGGGTTAGCATCAAAAACTGAGGAAAAGTATTCCGAGAACAACTCGCTTATTCCGGATCCATCGTTGGCAGTTTTGGATTGAAAATACATAGTATCCGGTATCGCTGGTTTTGCTTTTTTTGCTTTTACGAATGACCAGAATGGTTTACTTGTCTTATTTAGAGACTCTTCAATTGTCTTAATATAGTCATTATAGCTTTCTTTTATCATTTTTTTACCTCTTTTTCTCAGCAAAGAAAATGTTTCGTAGTCGACCGCGTTGCCGTACCTTTTTGCCTTTTTTCTGAATTTTTCTTTTTCCTTCAGCAACTTTATACAGGATGTATTTAACCATGCAGGATATTTTGAGGGTCTTTTGCTCTTGAATGGTATTGCTATTTTAATTATTTCCCACAGCTTGGAATAGAATGTTTCGACTAATAAATCTGGGTCATCACCCGTTAGGCATGTATACCAGTTAATTAGTGATAATAATTCAGTACATTTTTTGTAGTCGCCCTTAAAGAAATCATATCGAGCTGTTGCAGTATTTTGAACCAGCTCGACGTTATATGCAAGTTTCAGATATATGTCTAGCGGTGGATGATGAGCGTCGACTCGGCTTATTGCTGTGGAACTTTTAACACATATATTGTCTTTGTCAGACAATATTAAATCTAAAATTCGATCGAAAGGGTTCTTGACATAGTTAGATTGGGTGAGGTTACCGGTCGACATAAGTTCCTGTAGGGCTATGGATTTTTGCCCTGAAAAATGTATTTCGCCTATATCCCCTCCATTTTCACAGATTCTGTTCCAATTGATATGCGGTAGATTGAAATCTCCAATGATGACGTTTTGATTTTGTATTTCTGAGTTTATACAGATTTCTTGACATTTTGAAGTAAAACATTGAAATTTATTAATCGGGATGTTAGGTGGTAAATAGACTGTACATATATTTAGAACCTTCTTTTTAGAATTATTCGGCTCTATTTGTATCCATAGATCTTCATTTTCCGTTTCCCATAATGGCATTCTTCTAGACTTGATTGTATTCAGTACAGCCACCAGAACTCCGCCCCCGTTGTTATATTCGGATGCACTGGATTCCCGATCTCGCCGATATATGACATAACGTGAATCAAATATTTCGCCATCGTATACACCAGAGTTCAGATTAGTTTCCGTCAGACAAATTATATGATAGTTGTTGTTTAACACCTCTAGGTTTATTTCTTGTAGTTTAGATCGCATCCCCCGAATATTTTGGTAATAGATGTTATAGCAATTGAATTTTATATCTTAACTTAATTAAGGCTTGCGTTGTGGTAGTAATATTGCTATTTCAAAGTGTGTAGCATCGTAATATTTTTAATGTTGATTGCTGGAGTGTTGTTATTTTTCCGCATAAATATAAGGCCATTTCGGATCCAGACGAATTCCCATTTGTTATTTTTAGCCCATATTCTGGATGCGGCATGTATCGCCTTTCTTTCAGGAGATAGGTGTTCGCAGACATAAACTGGAGTGCTATGGTCTCCTAGGATTCCAAGGTGAGAAGTGTTTATTTTATTATTTCTATATTTCTTATTGTATTCTCGTACGGATGCAAGGATTTCGTCTCTCATCCTAATGCTATTCAAGGATACAACAATATTCCTAGGCCTGTTATTGCTTGTGTCCATGCGAGCTACTCGGTGACAGGCGGTTATTTGCTCAGTTTGAATAGGGACATTAATACTTTTACATAAATTTCGGAGCATATCCTGTATATTTTCGTTTCGGCGTTCTGGTATGGCTTGCAGTTCAATATTGCAGTTACGACTCTTTTGCTCGATCTGGGAGACTCGTGACTTCAGATCTGTGACATCTGCACGAAGAGATAAATTTTCCTTCTCAAGGTCAGTAATTTTTGTGTTTTTCTCATTCATTTTCTTAGATATTTCATCATATTGATTTGACAGGAATTCTAGTGATGTTTGCAGAGATTGTAGTGCCATCAAGCCTGACTTTACTTCACGTAACTCCCTATTTATTTGATTTCCTATAATGTCTTTGAGGTCAGAGATCATTTCGCTTCGAATTTCATTCCTCAGACATATTAGTTTTTCGTCGAGGTAGGTTTTTAATTGCTCAAAAAACGTCAAACCATCTTTTTCGGATAATACAGGTCCAGGTGATCTTTCAGTGGCCACTCCATTGCTAATATCCAAACCCGTATTTTTTGCAGTCCTTGGATCTAAAGAACTACATTGATCACATTGCCATTGTGCCATGTTTTTTTCTGTAAGTTTATTATAGTTCATTTTCAACATATTGGCGCATTTTAAATGATAATGTTCTCGGCAGTGCACGCAGGACAGTTTCTCTTTAGTTGTTATAGATTTCTCGCATTTTCCGCAATCCATGGTATTAAATATTTAAGAAATAAAAGATGAAATATAATGAAATGTCCAATAGTCCACTTATTTGTAAAGTTTGCGGCTCAATAAATATATCGTACGATATTTTTTGTGAAGACAATAGTGCTCCTCCCTATTTCATGACAAGTAGGTGAAGTCGATTTACGCCGATGACGGAATTGCCGATTACTAGTTTCATTCGAGGTAGACCGTCGGTAAAGTCGCCTCTAGTCAGATCGCATTTGATTCGTCGCTGGGATTGACGTCAGCGCGATGCGTTGCGACGGCGATCGCGATTGGTTATTGCTCTTCTTGTAAATAGTAAAATGACCAGCTGAATTAGCCGAGTATCAGAATAATAAATTGTCGATTACTCACGATCCTCAGTATGAAATCAATCACAATTTTGACGACTCGATGGCGCTTATACTGTTTTCGGAACTAGTTGCACGTTGACTTAGAAAAAACCACTGATAATAATAGAAAAGAGTAATTACTTTCTGATTGACAGATCGATGTTGACACATACACATACAATCGCAATCGCACACATACATATACGCACATATACTAGTACAGAACGTGGCTACGAAGGTGCAAATCCTTGGATATGTTTTCAACCCCTCACGTTGCGAGGTAAAAACTCACCGCGCCCAAAAACATCACTTTTGCGCGCGACATATTCGCGCAAAAAATCGACGCGAGTCAACGGCCTTGAGAAAAACGATCATAACTTATAAACCACTAATCGGATTAAAAAAATATTAATAGAAAAATGATCGCATTGAAATTTGACATATAAAACATTATAACCTTATCTCGTAAAACAATTAAGATAATAATGAATAAATATTACAAAATTGGCAAACTGAAAAAACTCGCCTATAAAATCATTTCGATTTTTTTGTAAATACAGTTTTTGTAAATATCAAAAATTGTAAATACAGTTATGTTCTTTATTAAATGCTTTACCAAAGCGATATTTTTTTTTTACTTATTTGCATACAAAAATACGGAAAAAATATTTATTTATTCAGCCAAGAAAAATTGTATGTATTCTCGTAAAAAAAAATTTTTTTAATTTTTAATTTGTGACTACTTATGGTATTTTTTTATATGAAATTCTTTCAAAATAACTTTATTACTACATCACTTCTTCTTAGAAATCACACCAGAACTTTGAGCTTTGTCTGATATTATAGAAAAATCTAAAGTTTTGAGAGTTTCCGACTTCCGAACCTAATAATAAACTTTGAATGCCCATAATATAAAATTCGTTAGATTTTTTCAATTATATTGTCTTATCATAGACTTATTATATGTCTAATAACTAATTACTATACTCCAAAGAGTCACATTTCATCGAAAAACTATGGAAAATCACACTTTTTTCTCTCATAGTAATTATCAAAACAAGTTTCATTATCGCGAGCCATATTAGGAAACAACATATAATGTTCAAAATACGCCTAATTATGTGATAACTTAGGATGTAAATGAAGCAATACCTATTTTATTAGTAAATTAAAGCGACATTACGTCATGTTTCGCGATATAACGGGATATTTCACAAACATTACAAAATAAAAACGGCCATCTTTCGCGAGCCGTTACGTTTTGCCAAAGTGTTTTCTTCGAAAATTCGTGAAAAACAGCAAATGGGCTGTGTAAATTGTTTAATCCTAAGGCCTAAACTACTTAAAAATGGAAATTACTTACTTTTATCCGGTATGCACTGCACTTATATACACAAAACAATTCACAACACAACACGTCGCGGAATTATACGCCGCCGCGAATGGGCAGTTCGCGACTGTCGTCAGAAATGAGGTCATCGATTTTGTAAGGGATGTAGTAATTCATATTTCTAACATCGCATGCGGCAATCGAGCAATTTCATAGTGTTGCATATTTGGCTATATTATGGCATCATTCGATAGAATATACAATCGCATTTCGAAATTTAAACGACATTTTCGTAAGAGCCGAGCGCTATATCCAGTAGTGGACGTTTCGGAATTTCGGCGGCCGCCATTCATGTCCCCAAATGGATGTTACGTGCTCAGCGGGTCAAAGAACTGAAGAATATTCTGGTTACACTAAAAACTGTTTATTATGCTTTATGTGAATCGCTTATTGCTTACGCCATAATTGGATGGGGTGGATGTGGTAAAACCCTGCTAGAGCCATTGCAACTTGCGCAGAAATTTATATTAAAAATTATTCTACGTATACCATATCGCCATCCCACTAATAAACTTTATAAAGAAGCTAAAGTCCTTGATTGTAGGCAACTTTTTTTAAAAACTTCCCTCTTAAGGCTATTTTCGGACAATAACTCAAATTTAGGAGTAATTCAGAACCGAAGACCAACGACACAAGTTATAGAAAATAGCTTAATAATACTCAGAATGAAAACATGACTTGGACAAAGACATTACTCTTTCGTTGCGCCGAGATTTTACAATCTGATCAATATGGAAATAAAAAAATAAAAAATACGTGTGGTACTCGGGGACTGCCACGGTAAAGCTATTGCATAGCATTTTTAACAACTTATGCAACTATAATTATTTATTTATTTTATTTTTTCTGATATCAGATAACTGCGCTCTATCGGAAAACGTTGAAATTATTCCGAATCACTTGCGGCTGCGGTAGCAAATGATTCGGAATAATTTAAACGTCTTCCGATAGAGCGCCGCCCACGATTTTTTTATTCGATAAAGCAAAAAAAAACGGATTATTCGAAAAAAATCGTAGATAAAAAGATAGATAATTAAATTATCTTTAAAATGGTGCAGGTTTCATAATAATACGCCAGATAGTATTTGCGTAGTAGTCGTTTTTGTGTTCGGTTAGACCTAATTTCACAAATTAATTACACTATGTAATATAAACAAAATCTAAAATACTCAAAGCTAAGACTATTAGGAAAATGTTCTTGTTTAACATATATTTTTTTCGAATCGTAAGGAGTACTCGTTTAGACGTAATTATGAGTTTAAAATCATTCATTTTCGTTAAGAAATTTCTTCATTCGGTCGCCGCGCTGGCCTACTAGGCCCGCGATAAAAGCTATGCAATAGCTTAAAATAAATTTGACATTTAGGGTATTCAAAAATAAATTATAGAAATGGTTATCGGATCATGACAGACTAATCATACATCAAATGTTAGAAATAACAGTTTAATAAAACTTAGGTGCACAAATTATTAATATATTTTTAAACATGTAAGTTGAGTGTATTTTAACATTGAACTAACTACCAACAATTATTTGACTTTGTTGTTATGTATTATTTTGACAATGAATTGTACTTTTTTTGACTAGATATTTTTATATTAAATCCTATATTACTTAACATATATTAAATATTAATGACTGTTTCTTTTTTTCCTCACATATAACTTTATTTATATTATTTAATCGAATTTTATATTATATCCGATTATATAATGTAATTGCATTTTATTAATTTTTTTTATTTTTATTATTTTTATTATTATTTCTTTTTGAATGAAGACCACACTTTAGGGCAATGTAATGTTATTAGGTTTTTACTAAAACTTGTACATTTGTAAGTAATCAAGCAATCAAGCAAACTTGATTGTAATATGAGAGTCCTGTCCACCCTAGAACGGGCTAGTCCCAGTTGGGTGACAGAATCAAAAAAGCAAAAGGTTAAAGTTTTGTCATTAGGTTCCTGCTACTTTTGTAAGCAAATCGATGTTTTAAAGTAATTAATTCTTAAATAGATAGATAAAATACACTTTTTTTTAAATATATAATTGTGATATTAAATTAAATTGATAACTTGTCGTTTTAAACGAGGATATGTGTAATAATTTCAGCTACCTTTTCCCTGCTGGTCTCAAACAGCCGCAAAGTAAGTTTTCCCTATTTCCTATGTAAGCTTTTGCATTGTTTTAAGTTTTCCTGAAAGTAATTGTGGAGTTTAGGAACTACACAACTAAAGTGCCTTTGCGCAAATTTAGCTTTTTTTTTTTTTAGACGATTTGCTGACGCGCAACCCATAGTTAGAATGTTGTGGTCAGTGATTTTGTGTGTGTGCACATTGTTGAGATAATAAAGTAGGTGCCTATCTATAATTATTCCTATATGTTATAATTCCTTAATCGCCTCTGTGGGGCTCAAAATGGACAATTCCGTCTACATCTCGAAAGTAAAATGTGCTATCACAATACTTTTTTTAAATTTAGTTATTTATTTATTTTTAGGAAAACTAACAGCTATAAATAATTTGACAAAAAGACGGAGTAAGATAACAGAGAGCCAATTGAAGGTTTTCACGTTTAAGTAACGCTGTAGAAACATATGTGATCTTTCAATTAAAGCTATCGATTAAAAATGCATCAAAAATTATTCAACAATTAATGCTAAAGAATTCACTATTCAGCCGCTGCCTAGCTGAGTTAATACTCGTACAGAATAGATCGAAATCAAAGCGTTTAATCAAGTCATTGAAATTGTCACTTGTTCGCCACAGAAATGCATTTTGCCTATAGTTGGTACCAGCATGAGGAACATGAAGAGCAGGGTTAAATCTATTGAGTTTGGAAGGAACACGGAGATTAATTTTATTTAGTAAGTCAGGACAGTTAATGTTATTGTAGGTGATTTTTAGCGAAAAGGTTAAGTCCGCGGTTTCACACCGCTCAATCGAGGGGAGGATATGAAATTTCTTGCATAAATTGAAATAGTTAGATGAGCTGTATGGGATTTTCAGATGGAAGCAGACATATTTCACGAACTTCATTTGAATGCGCTCGATTCTATTTATATATTTATCATAACATACTTTCGTAATATTGCAGTTCGCCTGTTAAATTTCAATTACGAGTTCGGATACAGAATATCTTCTTCTTCTTCATCAGCGCGTATTCACCCACCGTTGGGCATACGCCTCTCCAATCACTCTCCACCCGGATCGGTTGTCCGTTTCCCTCATCCAGACTGGTCCAGCTATCTCCTTGATGTCATCTGACCATCGGGCCGGTGGTCTGCCCACACTTCTTCTGCCTAGCCGGGGTCTCCACTCCAAAACGCGCTTACTCCACCGTTCGTCGTGTTGTCGGGCCACATGGCCGGCCCAAGCCCACTTCAGCTTGGCCACTCTTTGACCCACGTCGACCACCTTCGTGCGCTGTCTGATGAGCTCGTTTCGGACTCGATCGCGCAACGATATGCCAAGCATGACTCGCTCCATGTTACGCTGCAACACCTTAAGCTTGTAGATCATCCCAGCAGTCAGTGTCCATGTCTCACAAGCATACGTCATAGCCGGTAACACACACTGATTATACACCTTTGTCTTGAGCGATTGGGGAATTCTGGACTTCAGCACGAAGCTCAGCTTCCCGAAGGCTGCCCATCCCAATTGTTTTCTTCGCTTTATCTCTGCCATCATCGAGTCCCGGCCGAGCTTTATCACCTGTCCTAGGTATGTGTACTCCTGCACTTGCTCCAGCGGTTGTCCATTCAATGAAATGGGATTCGGTGTGAGATCGGCTAAAGATATATACAGAATATATCTTTGCTTATTTTGATTTAAGGAGTAAATCAAACATGGTTCCTCGCCGTAGTGCCTAGTAATGTGCGTAATAATCGAATAATCAAACATTAAATAGCACATACTAGCAATCTGATGCTCTTGTTTATCGTGACTAGAGACTGTGTCGTTTATCTGGGGTTTTGTTAGTAAATTTCTAGACAGTGGATTAATGTCTACATACGTTGTACTTTCCATATTTTGTTTTGATACTTCCTATTGTGTGATTATTTTTTGTATAAAGTGCCTAAGATGACTATTATTATAAATAGGATAGAAAACGAATTTACCGCGTGAAATTTGTAGGACCCGACGTTTCGGTGACGTTGCAGCCACCGTTGTCTAGGGTAGACTAAAGAGCTGTCAGTCCGTTGTTTTGCGGGTAGGCCGCAAACCGCTGCCGCCACTGCGTAGGTTATAACGGTGGTGGGGGGCCGGGCCGGGATAGCGGAAGTAACCACTGGATGCAGTTTCAAAATCCCATTGTTCTATCCAAGGAACAATTCTACTTTCCTCGCATGATCCGGGAAGCCATTGAAATAAGAAGAACTCCGAACTTCAATAGAGATGACGGCTACAAACTCTCTTCTACGTGGAACCCTCTTCTTAAAATGTTCCCGCCGCCGAACGCCGAACGCAAAGACGTAAAACAGGATACAAAGAGTGTTGTGTGCAAGACGGATTTTAAAAATTCCCGCGCTCCGAGCCCGGCCCCCCACCACCGTTATAACCTACGCAGTGGCGGCAGCGGTTTGCGGCCTACCCGCAAAACAACGGACTGACAGCTCTTTAGTCTACCCTAGACAACGGCGGCTGCAACGTCACCGAAACGTCGGGTCCTACAAATTTCACGCGGTAAATTCGTTTTCTATCCTATTTATAATGTCAAACAACCGCGATAGTCTTCGATTTTATATGACTATTATTATTCTTATAATAATTATCTATTTTATATGTATACTCATGTACATGGATTCAGCCCCTTTTTATTTTTTAAATTTTATTTGTCTGCCGTGTAAAGCCGACTTTAGTCAACGCTACTGTCGAATTTTTATGCTTCAATTGTAGCAACTGACGAATTCTAATATGCGATAATTAGCTTTAACTCATAATTCATGCTTTTATTGTATATTCTGAATGAATAAATTGAATACTGAATACTGAATAATGAATTTTTCAAAGTAGAAATACGCGTACCTACGTAAATGGCTACGCACATGCCTTTACAAACTGGGCTGTGGTTGTGGCTAACCGTTTTCTATCCAGACCATTCTCACTATAAGGATAAACTAATTGGACTTAATGGGGGTAGCGAACGGTTTCGTGAAGCTTACGCCATAAGATCCGCTTTGTTCTCGGGTCGGCTCAACCCACGATTCAGCTCCTATTCACTAGCCTCCTCGAGTGGGTGACTACCCCGGAAAGGACTCTCGCATCGCAGGCCTCACGACTGGTTGATCGGTTTCCCCTGGAAGATTGCCTTCCGGCGCTACTGTACGGTTTGCGCACCGTGCGTCCGCAGCTAATCGGTTTGTGCACTCCGATGCAGACATCAATTTTGGTTGGATTTTTTTATTTACCCACAAGGCATATGCCTTTTTGTGGAACCCGCCTTGTTGCCTATTTGCAGCATCTTCTAGGCGGGCATTTGTAGCACCACGCAGTCAAACATTCAGGCGGTCACCCATCCCAGTATTGACCGCGCCCGCAACGAGGAGAACCGGTGTCAACGGGGCTACGGACGCTCTCATATACAAGCGACGCAAATCATTATAAATAGGATAAAAACGAATTTACCGCTTGAAGTTTGTAGCACCCGACGTTTCAAAGACGATAATAATATTTTAGGTCCGCCATATTATTTATTTATTTCATTTCATAAGCAAATCAACATAACAGTTTAGAACAATCCATTGATATGCAATATGAATATAAATATAAAAATAAATTTGTTGTAAGTACATACATGCACAACATGTTTAAATAAGCATTAATTACAGGCATAAGGACTTAAAAAAAAACAAATTTACAGAGTACATAAAGAATGAAACAATTTATTTTATTCTAACATAAACAATCAGCGCAATGCCCACACTTTGAAGAGATGCGGGATCTCTGTAAAAATTGCAAGGTCTGTCGTTGCGGAACATAGCGCATTTATGTGCCGCAAAGCTCGGGTAAGCAGAGTCCATCGACTTAGGTTGGTGCAGGAGGACGGCTCCGCAAATATGAGTGCGAAAAATGAGTATGAGCACGATTATAATTGTCCGGAACAAAGAGACAAATATTCGCTAGCATTCTAGGATTATCACCTCCGCCCCGGGTCAGCTTGAAAACATAGGCCATGGCGAGCATTTCTCTACGCAATTTAAGAGAGGTTTAGCCCACCATGCTTAGTAAATGACTAGTAGGGTATAAGTACGGATAACATCCATATTGCTTGAAATAAGCTAAAGAAAATACTACATAACTTCTGGAAAATACCATTTTAATATCATGAAAAATACAACGACTCGGCGCGCAGGGGGAGATTGGGTTGGCGCGAGAAGGGAGGTTGTGGGTGGAGGGTGGTTGTTTAAATGCTTGGAAAGTCTAGGGGTTTTCTCGGGCGTTTTTCAAATTCTCGGGTGCCTCGGTGCTAGCCAGTCAGGGCTGTCGCGCGACAGCTAAGTATACAAAAGTGGAATGTTTTCTGTACAAGCTGTAATACAACCTATCAGAAATTACATTTACGAGTATTTACATTTACGTAACGAAATTACATTTACGAGGTAACGTTTATTGTTTATTTGCGTAGTTAAGTATGTGTCTAGGTAAGTAGGTGCATAGGTATGTAAGTGCGTAGGTAGGTAGGTAGATGCGTTTCTGTTAAGTACCTACTTTAACTTACTAAAATGTAGGTATTTTGAACACATGCAACAAGTGATAAATGCTCTCACACACTCATATATTACGTTACAGTACATTTTGGGAACCGACTTTTGATCTATAAACCAAAAATACATAAACGTACATACTAATTATAAAGAATTGTATTTCTGCTTTAATGGGGTCACAACTCGTCAATTGTGCATTAGTTGTGGCAACCCTGGTGGTTCGGCGAAGCGTAGGACTTATTTCGAAAACGGGCTAGAGATGTCCTACTGATGTTATTTTACTATGCATATACGAACGTACGTGATACATCTGCTATAACATCTGAAAAACGCAACAAGCGGTCTCCCGTAAGTTAAATAAAAAAAAACAAAACCCACAAAGCGTACGTGATACGTCAAATGGTTTCTACGATTCTAAATAAAAAAGATGTCATAAATGGGTCTATTGTGTAAAAGAGTTTTCTTGTATATTGTAAGCAAGCAAGTAAGAAATCTAACAAAAAAAACATTTTTTTACCTACTTTTTGAATAATAACCCAAATTTATTTTAATTTTTATTTATTTATTAAAGGTAAAGCACAAAATATAATTTCCTGCAGCATTACAAAAAAATGGGTTTGGACCAGTAGCGAAAAATAGATTACACTGCAGTACCTTGGTCACTACGTCAACACCGCCTAACTAGGCCTAGGCCTGTACTAAGGCAGGTGTACCAGGAAATATTTTACCTGTGCACACAAAAAAAAATAACAACTAAACTTAAAAAATAAACATGTTTAAAAGATAAATTAAAATATCATCAAGAAGTGTTTGAAATTATAATCATAAAATTATCGAGTAAATAAATAAAAATCGAAATCATAATAATAGTAAATAGATGGATAGATACCTAATTAGTAAAATAAAAAAATAAAAATAAAGTAAGAATAAAAATAAAAATCATACTAGATAGTCAAATAATTTGTGGCTCTTTTCACGGCCCTCATTTATTAGCCACATATGGCTCTGTTTCTTAAAGGAATCTTTAGTCTGAATTGTTTTAATTCCATCTTCTAATAGGTTATATGCCCTGGGGCCCAAAACAGTAAAATGCCTTTGACCAAATGAGGTCAGGACGGTTAAATGGACGGTTAAAATCTGTGAATTTAAAAAATATAATACTGAACGATTTTGAAGCACTTTTTGACAAACTTCTGGGAGGAGAACAACATAGGTAGGTACATATTACTTTATTTTATATTTTTATTTTGGTATTTCAGTTAATTTTTTTTAATGAAATCGCATAGTGGATTAAAAATTGGAAAACTATTCTTACGCTATTTTCTTTACCCACAAAAATGTCCGTACGATAATCGTACTTTGCGCTCTGCATAATGTTATTAAGTAAGCCAGAGACCTATTGAGAGGACGAATTGTTGCAACCCTTTGTAGTGTATATCTTTATTGTACAAAGCAATATTTTCCTGTCCACTTGCATAAGCACGCAGTTAGTCGACAGTTGTCATAGAATATTCGCCCATAGTCTTGTATAGAAGCGACAACGATGCTTTCCAGGCGCATATGAGAGGTGTCAGCTACAACAGGGGAACAAATCATCTAGAGATATTCGGTCTCCCATGGAGTGAACGTAAAAGACTTTGCGGACAAAACAGTCCATAGTTAAGATACGTCGACGGCCTAGCTTGACCTAAGCCTTACCGCGAGGTACTGAGAAGAGGACCCTGCGTGCTGATCTCTCTCCCTTACTATCAGAATTGGACGGATTTCTCGATCCTCCAGTCTGTTCACAAATTAGAGGTCGCTTGTGCGGCCTCTACCTGATATTGGCGGTAATTCATTTCGAATTTATCGCGGACCGAGGCGCCCTTTGTATGTCTATATCACACGGGATCGGTTGGCCAACGAACCGTTTTACGGATAGATAAAATCAGTCAAAAACTACCCCCTCTGCTGAAGACACGTACGTTTCCAGACTACTCCGGTTATTCACCGAAGTGCATAGTCGATTGGCTAACGCTGCAAGGTGCCCAGTTTCGCCCGAGGTTTTCCTCCGTAGCAGAACCTACGATAATAACTGTCAGCAATTGTAGATTAGGTTGGTGTCTTTTCGATGGGGCTACCTGATGAGAGCTGAACCATGAGTTGGCTCGGCCTTAAATAACAAAGGCAGACAATTAGGCCTAAGCTGCACGGTCTCGTTAGGTCGCTTTCGAGGTGCAACTCGATATCGAAAGTAGGGTATCGTTTTATATTTTCAGGAGTATAGTTTATATATGCTAAACATTAAAACAGGGAAGGCTTCGGCTACACCAGCGGTTGCCAATCTTATTCTGCTATGTGCTACTAAAAAGGGTTTTTGTTCTCAGGCGCGTCACTGAAAGTGGCGGGGGTCGGGCATGAGTGTGTGTGTGTGTAGGTGGATTTGTTTTTCCTGATTTTTTTTTTAGTAAGCAGACAATTCCTAGTGTCGCATCTAGTAAGCTGTGGCCAGCATTTTTGTTTATTCTGTGCATTTATACGTATAGGTTGGCCTTTCTCGCGTAATTGGATTCGGCAGGGAATTCTCGTGCACGGTCGCTTCGGACGTCATTAAATTTGCCCACATCACCTGAGCCCGGCACCGATAACCTCATCTACCTTCGCCTCGGGCTGACACCGTCAAGTCTAAATAACTTCTCTCACAATATCAGGGACACTGCCCGGTGGCATAGCGGTTTGGTCGCCATTGTAAGGTTCCGGGTTCGATTCCCGGCTGGGTCGCCATTTCCGTTAGGATAAAATCAACGAAATTGCATTTATTTCTGTCAATCGAATGCAATAATAAGACATGCAATTACATTTTTTTACACTCACACATATAATATGTACCTATATATATATATATATATATATATATATATATATATATATATATATATATATATATATATATATATATATATATATATATATATATATATATATATATATATATATATATATATATAAATATATGTATATATATATATATATATATATATATATATATATATATATATATATATATATATATATATATATATATATATATATATATATATATATATATATATATATATATATATATATATATATATATATATATATATATATATATATATATATATATATATATATATATATATATATATATATATATATATATATATATATATATATATATATATATCATTATTACTAATAGAGAGAGAAGGACCTGTTTAAATTTTGGTCCAGTGAGGCTATACCCGACCACGGCCTACGAATAAAAACATGTTTGTTTCAGCATGTAATTCATGCTTATATGTTTATTTTACGATTGTAAATATTTTATACATATTATATTACCAAACAAAAACAAAAATAAATTTTAAAAACGCCATGACACCCTAAATGCAAATTCAGTAACAATTCATTTTTATTCAGTTTTTTTTTTATTATAACGGTGAATACATAGGTATATTGAGAAAATATGGTTTATGTCAACCCAAAACTTTCCAGAAGAATTTTCAGCGTGATGAAGGATTTTTCAGGAGGTTGAACCTAATTCAAAATTATAGTCGATGACGAGCTCGATAGTAAGATTGCAATAAAAAATTGGAATGCTAATAATAACAACCTTTGCGATTATTTCAGGCTCTTTCCAAAACCATTGTCTTTTATACGAGCACTTTAAGCATTCTGAGAGCGTGACGGTGTGCGGCAGTCACTTGCCAATTTTTAAAATTTTATTTTGAGAATTTATAATGCTATAAAGGGGTGAGTTACAATTCACCCCAATTATCGTCCACAGCAGACTCTAACCCCCATCCCCATTCTACGACAGGTGAATGGCCGTCTTAATGAATCGTTTCTTCGAGAGTCTGCCATTATAATTAATTCAGCCTCTCTCCCTCTCTTATGTATTTGAGTAGAAAGAGACTTTCGATGTGTTGAAATTTATCTCTTCTATATCTTAGAAACAGAAATAAAGGCTGCAATGTACTTAATCTCCCTGAATAATATTAATAAGGCTAAAGGTCTCGAGTGCGTAACGTCAGAATGAGCAAGCTTTTCTGTACCCAGCATTCATTTTATATTCATGAATATACTAATACTTACTATTGTTGTTGTGATAATAAGTTTTGAATGACGCTCCGAAGACAAAGTTCCAAACAACAGAAAATAATACAAAATAAAAGTAGAGAAAGCCCACATTGCCCGGTAATAATTTAGTCGGAAACCAAGAATCTCTACATTATCCTTTTAGTGTTAGTGCTTTTATTACGTTTGTAGTGTACAGATCAATCCTAATAGCAGGTTATATTTAAATATCGACTATTGGTTGACTATTGGTTGACTGGAAGATATTGTGATTTAGCAATAAGTCCGCCACTGTACCTTACTTTATTGTGCAACTAGCTGACCCGTGTCCACTTCGTTGGGCGGTAAAACTTTTTACCTGTGACGAAATTATGAGTGTGGTTCGGTTAGTACTGAGTGCTATGATTTATTTCCTGACTGCCAAAAGAAGGGTTATATTTTTACTGCATATGTATGTATGTATTTGCATGCCAATTTGACTATAATACCGTTATTTGTGAGTCTCTTCTTGTGAGTGTCTTATTTGTGAGCGTATTATCTCTTTAACTATTTATGCAGTAAAAGGTAAATTATATTTTTATTATTAGTCTTTTGTTAAACACTTGATACGATAAATTTATTTATTTTGATAAGATTTCATAATTGTTGATAATATGACCAATAAACATGACCTAATGATTTAAATATTTTTTTTAATATAAAATACTACTATTTGTGACATAAATATAAAAGTTAGACATATGCTGTCGCTGACTTTTTTGTAGGCATTATCAAGCTCTACAACTTTTCTCTAGAACTTAATCATATATCTCTCATCGTTAAGGCAGCGTTAGTAAGAAACAGTTTTGTTCGACCGTTTTTTCTCCGACTTACTTTGCAAATTCGACTACCACAAAAAAAATCAATTCATTTTTGGATTAATATATAGCCTATGTCACTCACAAATAACGTGGCTTTCTTTTGGTGACAGAATTTTCAAAATCGGTTCAGTAGATCCAGATATTACTTCTTACAACGTCACAAACTTTACCCTCTTTATAATACTTATTAGTATAGATAAAGAGATTTTCATTCATTCATTCATTAATTATACAAAAATAAACTGTTACTACATATTATTTACTGATGGGTCGTTTTAGCCTTTAATGTGACTCTATGCATATTGAAACACTTTTGTTCTTCTGGCACTAACAAGCATGTCATCTTTCTTCGCCATATTGCTGCTGAAAGACATTAATATATCCGCCAGTATAGACAACCAGTCAAAACAATATCTATAATAATGTTGTGACTTATGATGTTGAACCATGTAACATTTCAATCAAAAAACATTTCTATTTCTGAAATTCAAATGACGTCAAATAACAGGGAAAAACTGTTGACTTGCCTAACGACCATAATTATTTAAAGAAACCAATTTCGTCTTTCAGACGATTGCATTTTTATCATTGTATATAAACAGCGTCTTCCAGAATCATCAGTTTTTATTCAAAGGAAGTTTACCCCCACTACTAGCATTTTCACTGATATATAAGCAGGGCCACGAAGACCCATTCTGTTGAGGGTTGGTCACACTCACGGGTCAACACCCATCCGGCGGCCTCCACGCATCACGTGCGAGTCCGGGCAGGACTCTGGCCTTAGGGCTAGTTTTCCTAGGAATCAATCTTTCGACGCTCCTGAATGTTCTCCTCAGCCTGCGGCGTAAGCCAATCGATTGTGAACTCTGACTAACAGTCGGGGGAGTCTGGAAGCAGTACTGTTTCCTATAGAGCGGGGGGTGGTTGCGGACCTTACGGCGACTGCTCTTGAAATGACCATCAGCTGCCCGATCTTGGGTGAACAGCCGGGCAAAGGATGCTGTGGTCCGCAATAGATTCGGTTTACACCGTTTCACCGCTTCGTAAGAGAAAGGACCGCGCAAGCGACCTCGAACTCGTAACCAATCGAGAGACCTGTGTAATCTGGTCGCAATTGGAAGTAAGGGCGTGAGTGTGAGCCCGCTGGGTAACATACCTGGTTATCTCGTGGCGGAGCTTGACGGTGGACTGCTTTGTCCAAGTCTTCTGCGCTCACTTCACGGGAGATAGAACAACTAAACGTTTTTCAAACTGATCATGAAATAGTATCTGCTCCCGAGAAATCACTTAAATTGAAATCAACGATACAATTATCCATAAACATATCAATTTGCTAGACTGAAATACGGGCGCCGGGCTGTAGTATAATACCAGTAGCCTTCATTATAAAGTGTTCAAAATCACTCTCCTGGCCTATTACAATCCCCTCTTTTTAAAATCCCCTCCGTAGTGGAGTGTTTGCAGATAAATGGAAAGAGGCTCTTATCTGCCTATTCATAAGAAGGGTTTTCGGTCCTCAATTGAGAATTATCGACCTATATCGGATATTATCCCTACTCAGCAAACTCTTTGATAAAGTCGTATACGATCAAGTATACCCCGACGTTGCGGGAGGTCTAAGGGGCTCTCTAGACGATCAAGCATGCTTGTCAAGCATCGCGTCGCGGCCTGGGGGGGGATCGTAAACCGCAGAATATATGCAAATATTTTTAAAAATATTTACCAATAATGCCAATTTTGTGGCTTTATATCAGGGAGTCACGTCATTTATCAATCAATCCCTGGTATAAACTACAAAATTAGGCATTTGTGGTAAACGTAATAAAAAAATATTTGCATAATTCCTCCGGTTTACGATCCCCTCCCAGCCCGCGACGCGATGCTTGACAAGCATGGTTGATCGTCTAGCTCAGAGAGCCCCTTACTTTCGAAATTTTCACGTGAAATGCGAAAATGATAGAGATATGACGTCATCTTATATAGGACATTTTCCTTATCGGTTTGAAAATCAAGCCGCTTTGCGTCAATACATGTAGTCCTGCGACTTTCTTCTCCCTCTCTAATCATTACGTTTGCTGCTATTCTGCAAAAACTCTCGGTTTTTTTTTTGATTGATTCTTACATTACTTATTTAAAAAATTAAGTAATGTAAAAATATTATTTTGAACAATATTACAATTACATTAAATACAATATTTCTGGCCGATGACATGCTTTAAACAATAGTTTTAGTTAGTTAAGTCTCCAATACGCACAATGCATTCTGTGGGGGTTGGGAGGGGAAAAGAAAAAAAAAAAGGAAGGAATGGGTGTCAATAGATTTTAAGTAATAATGTGCAGTACAAAAAAATAAGAAAAATTTAAGAAAAGTTTTAGAAAAATTTGAAAAATATGAAAAATTAAGAAAAATAAGAAAAATTTACTCCATCATATAAACCTATCATATACAGTTAAAGAACAAAGAATAAAAAACCAAATAGTCCCTAAGACATAAGTATCCCATGAGAAATGTCTATGTCGCATTTTCGATTAATTTTAAGTAAGTATATGCTTTGCTTATATTCTGGAAATGATTATCGTAAGTTGACATTAAGCGGTACATGATGGAGTTCTGGGCATACCTAGTACGGACGCGCGGGACTTCGAAGGTACGGGGAAAGCGAGCCACGCGTGGTGGAACGTGAAAAGATAGATTATGTGTGAAATACGGGTTGTCCACGTTGTTATGGATAACTTTGTGTAATAATACCATTTCGTTATTACGGTTTTATACAGAACAATGATGTTTCATTCGTAATTTTATTGAATTACAAGGAATTTTGTAGAAAGCACATTACTCGTTTATATGTAACAACATTTTCCTTACGGTTAATACGGAAATAACAGTATACTGTAGTTTCATCATGATCCGTGTGTCCGACCATAACCGTACAAATACTAATACATGCTGTCATATTAGGAGCGAGAATCCCAAGGTCGCGACTTAATGAAATAACATTATGTTTCATCATTACGGCACGGTAACTACCGTCTCGCCAACACCGTTACGCGTCATGTTAATTCATACGTATGGACCAATGTCTGCGTTATATATGTAATTCTTGTTGAAACATGCGTATTTACGTCATTATATTTATCAAACATACAAATCGAATGAAAACAAACATCTTTTCGAGTTATATTAGTTTAATACTTTTTTTAATATTCATGCTTTTACACCAGATATTCATGCTTTTTAGGTACAGGCCTGAGAAGCCTCGTTATATTATGTGCATAGCACAATTTGTTACATGAGCTGTGTCAATCTTAAGCTGTTCTTTAAAATGTAGAAATTCTTTACTTCGGTAACAATGTAATTACTTCCTTTGTTTGTACAAGTATTAAATAAATAAAATAAATACATTATTAAATTGCCCAATACGGAAATTGACCATCAAGGCTTTCCTTATCTATACTAATATAATAAAGAGGTAAAGTTTGTGACGTTGTAGGAAGTAATCTCTGGATCTACTGAAGCGATTTTGAAAAATTCTTTTACTAATAGAAAGCCACGTTATTTGTGATTGTCATAGGCAAATCAAATCAAATCAAAATGTTTTTTATTCACAATAGAATTTGTATAAAATTGCTTTGTGACGTCAAAAATGAGATACAATGTACGGTTTACATTATAGATAATGATATAAAATATTTAACAACAGAAATATTTTAAAACAATTTAAAGTATAGGTACAGTTAGAATTTAAAATAGTCATAAAATTTAAAATAGTCATAATTAACAACAATGGTCAAAAAAATAAAAAAAAACGATATACCTACACAGTTAACAATTTTCAATAAAATAAGAAAAGAATATTAAATCTCGATTTTATAATCATTCCAAAAAAAATCAATATCATTAATAAAATCTACTACTTTGTAGTAAGCCTTCTTACATAGAATATTTTTAATTTTACTTCTAAACTGAATGTCTGATAGGCCCTGTATGTCCTCTGGAATTTTATTATAGAACCGTATACAGTTTCCCATGAAACAATTGCTTATCTTACTTAGTCTAAATTTTGTCACTATATATTTATTTTTATTTCTAGTATTGTATTTGTGATTGTCACAGTTTTTTGAATAATAAGATATATTTTTTTGTGCATGCATAATGTTTTCAAATATGTATTGACTAGGCTATATATTAATCCGAAAAATGAAAAGACTTTTTCGTGGTAGTCGGATTTGCCAAGTACGTCGGAAAATAAGTGATTGAACGAAAAGGTTTCTAACTAACGCTGCCTTAACCCCTCGCGGCCCGCGGTTTGAATTTTAATGTGTGCCTTACGGCCCGTAAGAAATTCGCGAGTCTCAAAAAAAAGATGGCGTTTCAGAAAAAAAACGATTACTCCGAAACTGTCACACCGATCGTCTAAAAAAGACCTGTTTTATGTTCCTATTGAAATTTGCTATTAGATATTTGTAACGTCGTTATGTAAAGCAATAAAGATTATTCATAATTATTAGTCAAAGTTGTACTAACATAATTAGCGGTCGGCCTCGCCTGGCCATTTCGGGCCGTCTGGGGTTTGACGGTAAATATCAATTCTGGACGTTTCGGGCCGTCTGGTACGCGAGGGGTTAACGATGAGAGATATATGATTAAATTCTAGAGAAAAGTTCTAGAGCTTGAAAATGCCTACAAAAAGTTTAGCGACAACATATGTCTAACTTTTATATTTAAGTCACAAAAAGTAGTATTTTATATTGAAAATATAATTTAAATCGTTAGGTCATGTTTATTGGTCATATTATCAACAATTATGAATTATTATCAAAATAAGTAAATGTATCGTCCCAAGTGTTTAAAACACAAGACTTTTCCCTTTTACTGCATATAATTTCCCTTTTACTGCAAAAATAGTTAAAGAGATATTATGCTCACAAATAAGACACTCACAAGAAGACACTCACAAATAACGGTATTATAGTCAAATTGACATGCAAATACATACATAGATATGCAGTAAAAATATAACCATTATTTTGGCAGTCAGGAAATAAATCATAGCACTCAGTACTAACTGAATCACACTCATAATTTTACCGAACAGGTAAAAAGTTTTACCGCCCAATGAAGTGGGCACGGGTCAGCTAGTTCTTTAATAAATCATACACTAGCCAAAAATGCAATCTATCATATGGTGTATTTGATATTGATACAATTACTATTAATTCAAATACGAAAAATGGAATAAACATTATAACTCTTGAAGTGGTTTGTCTGACACGTCAAAGTAAATACGAAACGAAACAATGCTCGGAAAATTAAATTTTACTCTCAATCACCAATCCGCGTCTTTCAATTACCCTGGGTTTTAGTTCAATTCAGGTTGCCGTCTGTGCTAAATTCGCAATTTATTTTTAACGAAGAGCGGAGGAGCGCGGTGCCGAATCACAAATAGGTATTATTTATCTTAGGAGGCGAAACGAATAAATGGATTGTTTCGAAAGTTGAGATTTGGGCGCGCAGTCGGGATTCGTTTGGCAACTTTTCGGGATTGTCTCTGTTGACACGTTTGATTGAGTGAGAGCGAAAAGTTGCCTCATCCCTGCAGGGATTTCACGAAGGTCGAAGCAATAAGGAACGGAGCAATTCGTTGTTTCAACAAGTTTGAGGTTGCCGATTCCCACGCATCGATATGTGGCTATGAACACGCAGAATGAAATATGTAACCAGAATGACCCAACAGAAATTGCATATACTCATATTATAAAAATATTTAGTTATTAATTCATATTTCTTCTTCTTCTTGAAGTGTCTCTTCATTACTGGAACGTTAGCTCTGAAAAATTGTTTTTCGGACCTGCGCCATCCAGAAGAGCTGTTCCGTACTGGTTATTCCAGTCCACTCTCTGACATTTCACAGCCACGACTTTTTCCTCCTTCCACGACACCGTTTACCCTCAATTTTGCCCATCAATATCAGTTGGAGTAGCTGATATCTGTCATGCCGCAGCACATGCCCCATATATTCAATCTTGGGCCTTTTGACGGTGGTGCAACAATTTTCGGAACGTACCAGCACGCTGAAGCACATTCTCATTGCTAACTTTATGGTGAACCGTTTCATGAAGCTTGGGCCACAAGATCCATTTTGTTCTCGGATCGGCTCAACTCACGATTCAGCTCCAATTCAGAAGCCTCCTCGAGTGGAAGGCTACCCCGGGTAAGACTCCCGTGTCTCAGGCCTCAGAGCTGGTGGACGGGTTTCTCCCGGCGGGATTGCATCACGGCGCCACACACACACATACCCACACACAAACACAAACGCTCTCCATCACACAACCCACAAACATCCACAAACTCACACATCGATCTTTTTGTTTGTATTCTTTAGAATATTTTGTATTCCCTATATTGCAAATAATTTACATCATTTATTTTATTTATTTATTTATTTATAGTATTACACAAGTTCGTTTGTACAGTTTACCATATCATGTTGTATATATATATGTATATGTTTATATATATATATTGAAATATTTGATAGTTTTGTGTATATATTCTTTTTAGAATTGATCAATAAGATGATTATAAAGTAAATAATTATAAAAGCCACTTACATCGTGACGAAGGATTCCCTTGATCGGATTCGGGAATGCTTTAGGTGTTAACGAGAATGATGAATGCCTCTCACTTGCGGAAAGAGGAGTAGGTTTAAGTTGGGCCCATTTTACAACTAGTAACGCTAACCCTTCATCCAATTATCTCAAAAATTAAGCTACAATCCTTCTTTATACGTAAACTCACTCAATTTCCTATTATTTCAAGGAAAATAACAAGACAAGACGAGCTACTTGACAGATGGAAGAATTTAAAATTTCGAATTTCGTTTTTTTATTTTCTAAAGGTGCGATATAATGAAGCTGCGATCAATATTCAGCTGAAAACTTAAAACTAAAAGCGTGACATGCCCTCATATCAATGAAAGGAAGCAATCAGCTCTTTCCTATTAGTTGGAAAGATTACCTTTAACCTAAATGGATTATTTACAATGAACGAAACATAAAATATGTAAAAATTCAATATTTTGAAATATTTGATAGTTTTGTGTATATATTCTTTTTAGAATTGATCAATAAGATGATTATAAAGTAAATAATTATAAAAGCCACTTACATCGTGACGAAGGATTCCCTTGATCGGATTCGGGAATGCTTTAGGTGTTAACGAGAATGATGAATGCCTCTCACTTGCGGAAAGAGGAGTAGGTTTAAGTTGGGCCCATTTTACAACTAGTAACGCTCACCCTTCATCCAATTATCTCAAAAATTAAGCTACAATCCTTCTTTATACGTAAATACACTCAATTTCCTATTATTTCAAGGGAAATAACAAGACAAGACGAGCTACTTGACAGATGGAAGAATTTAAAATTTCGAATTTCGTTTTTTTATTTTCTAAAGGTGCGATATAAAGAAGCTGCGATCAATATTCAGCTGAAAACTTAAAACTAAAAGCGTGACATGCCCTCATATCAATGAAAGGAAGCAGTCAGCTCTTTCCTATTAGTTGGAAAGATTACCTTTAACCTAAATGGATTATTTACAATGAACGAAACATAAAATATGTAAAAATTCAATATTTTGAAATATTTGATAGTTTTGTGTATATATTCTTTTTAGAATTGATCAATAAGATGATTATAAAGTAAATAATTATAAAAGCCACTTACATCGTGACGAAGGATTCCCTTGATCGGATTCGGGAATGCTTTAGGTGTTAACGAGAATGATGAATGCCTCTCACTTGCGGAAAGAGGAGTAGGTTTAAGTTGGGCCCATTTTACAACTAGTAACGCTCACCCTTCATCCAATTATCTCAAAAATTAAGCTACAATCCTTCTTTATACGTAAACTCACTCAATTTCCTATTATTTCAAGGAAAATAACAAGACAAGACGAGCTACTTGACAGATGGAAGAATTTAAAATTTCGAATTTCGTTTTTTTATTTTCTAAAGGTGCGATATAAAGAAGCTGCGATCAATATTCAGCTGAAAACTTAAAACTAAAAGCGTGACATGCCCTCATATCAATGAAAGGAAGCAATCAGCTCTTTCCTATTAGTTGGAAAGATTACCTTTAACCTAAATGGATTATTTACAATGAACGAAACATAGTTTTGTGTATATATTCTTTTAGAATTGATCAATAAGATGATTATAAAGTAAATAATTATAAAAGCCACTTACATCGTGACGAAGGATTCCCTTGATCGGATTCGGGAATGCTTTAGGTGTTAACGAGAATGATGAATGCCTCTCACTTGCGGAAAGAGGAGTAGGTTTAAGTTGGGCCCATTTTACAACTAGTAACGCTAACCCTTCATCCAATTATCTCAAAAATTAAGCTACAATCCTTCTTTATACGTAAACTCACTCAATTTCCTATTATTTCAAGGAAAATAACAAGACAAGACGAGCTACTTGACAGATGGAAGAATTTAAAATTTCGAATTTCGTTTTTTTATTTTCTAAAGGTGCGATATAATGAAGCTGCGATCAATATTCAGCTGAAAACTTAAAACTAAAAGCGTGACATGCCCTCATATCAATGAAAGGAAGCAATCAGCTCTTTCCTATTAGTTGGAAAGATTACCTTTAACCTAAATGGATTATTTACAATGAACGAAACATAAAATATGTAAAAATTCAATATTTTGAAATATTTGATAGTTTTGTGTATATATTCTTTTTAGAATTGATCAATAAGATGATTATAAAGTAAATAATTATAAAAGCCACTTACATCGTGACGAAGGATTCCCTTGATCGGATTCGGGAATGCTTTAGGTGTTAACGAGAATGATGAATGCCTCTCACTTGCGGAAAGAGGAGTAGGTTTAAGTTGGGCCCATTTTACAACTAGTAACGCTCACCCTTCATCCAATTATCTCAAAAATTAAGCTACAATCCTTCTTTATACGTAAATACACTCAATTTCCTATTATTTCAAGGGAAATAACAAGACAAGACGAGCTACTTGACAGATGGAAGAATTTAAAATTTCGAATTTCGTTTTTTTATTTTCTAAAGGTGCGATATAAAGAAGCTGCGATCAATATTCAGCTGAAAACTTAAAACTAAAAGCGTGACATGCCCTCATATCAATGAAAGGAAGCAGTCAGCTTTTTCCTATTAGTTGGAAAGATTACCTTTAACCTAAATGGATTATTTACAATGAACGAAACATAAACCTTTAGAAAATAAAAAAAACGAAATTCGAAATTTTAAATTCTTCCATCTGTCAAGTAGCTCGTCTTGTCTTGTTATTTCCCTTGAAATAATAGGAAATTGAGTGAGTTTACGTATAAAGAAGGATTGTAGCTTAATTTTTGAGATAATTGGATGAAGGGTGAGCGTTACTAGTTGTAAAATGGGCCCAACTTAAACCTACTCCTCTTTCCGCAAGTGAGAGGCATTCATCATTCTCGTTAACACCTAAAGCATTCCCGAATCCGATCAAGGGAATCCTTCGTCACGATGTAAGTGGCTTTTATAATTATTTACTTTATAATCATCTTATATATATATATATATATAAATATATATATATATATATATATATATATATATATATATATATATATATATATATATATATATATATATATATATATATATATATATATATATATATATATATATATATATATATATATATATATATATATATATATATATATATATATATATATATATATATATATATATATATATATATATATATATATATATATATATATATATATATATATATATATATATATATATATATATATATATATATATATATATATATATATATATATATATATATATATATATATATATATATATATATTTTATTGTAAATGTGTAAATTATTATTTTTCCAAATTGAAATTATGTTTATTACTAAATAAATGAAATGATAAAATAATGAAAGGGCACTTATCTGGTCTGTGGCGACCAGGAGTGACTCCACGCCTTTTTCTTCTCTTCTTTCAGTGTTTGCTAAGTGTTTCCTTCTGTGGTATTGGAACCTGATTAAACTGGCTGTAGGAGACGGTAGGAAGCCAGTAAAGAAATCCGTTTATAGGATGATGTTTTTATTTAAAATAAAATTAGTAAAAGCTACTTAAAAAGTAGCGAAGGAAATCCCAGCTTGTATTGGGAAATGCTTATGTTTGAATGAGATATACTTACGGATGTGCACGACTTTCGACGGTGCAATGTAAGTTTAAAGGTCCTTTTGCAGTCGACTAACGATCACTATTCATCCATATATCTAATAAATAGGGCTTATCCTTATGCAACACAAAATGCCTTCAATTGAGACGAATTAAGCGAAAAAATAAAAAAATAAACTATTGATCACTTCGGCAAAGCCGTTTTCCAAATGAAAGTGACATTACGAAATAATTCAAATTTCGAATGCCACCAACATTTAAAATATGATACAATTGGCTGAGTTTGTTATCAACGAGCCATTAAATCGAAATAAAAATAAAAAACCTCCATATGCTCAATGAAATGAAAGAAGAAACTTCAATCTTAATTTCTGGCAGAGGAGTTTATAATAAAGATTGTATAATGTTATCAAAATAGGGTAAACCTATATAAAATTGTATTATATTAAAAAATTGTAAAGAAATATTGTAGAAAACAGTATAATATTGTTATATTTGATAAGGTTTGTAGAGAAATCCGTTTATAGGATGATGTTTTTATTTAAAATAAAATTAGTAAAAGCTACTTAAAAAGTAGCGAAGGAAATCCCAGCTTGTATTGGGAAATGCTTATGTTTGAATGAGATATACTTACGGATGTGCACGACTTTCGACGGTGCAATGTAAGTTTAAAGGTCCTTTTGCAGTCGACTAACGATCACTATTCATCCATATATCTCATAAATAGGGCTTATCCTTATGCAACACAAAATGCCTTCAATTGAGACGAATTAAGCGAAAAAATAAAAAATTAAACTATTGATCACTTCGGCAAAGCCGTTTTCCAAATTGGTGGCATTCGAAATTTGAATTATTTCGTAATGTCACTTTCATTCCTTTTTTACATTCACTTTCACCGATTTTTTAAATTTGTTTTTGGTTTCAATGCGTTTCACAACATCAGGCAGGTAGTTGTACATTCTCGGTGCTATGAAGTTGAAATGTCTCTGTCCGAAAGTCGTACGAGTTCTTGGCACTATCATATCGCCATTCTTTGCAGCTCTGGTGAGTCTCACTCGTGCGTTAATAAGTGGCATTTTGAATTTTGCGTGTATCAAGGCTATCTTAATGTACAACAGTCTTGGGTCCAAAATATTACTTTCTTTATATAACTGGTTCGTAGGATATCGATACGGTTTACGCTCGATAATTTTTAGTATACACTTTTGCGCTACTTCAAGAGGCTGGAGGATAGTTGATGCACAACCACCCCACCCGATTATGCTTTATAACAAAGAATGCTTTGGCATAATGCATAATATGTATTTTTTAGTGTTCCCGGGTCTAAAATATTTCTCACTTCGCGGAATACGTAGGAAAGTTTTCGAACCTTGCTTGTCAACATCTCAATGTGCTTTTGCCAACGCAGCATATTATAAATTATTATTCCGAGATATTTTACGAGGGCAGTTACATTGCTGTGTATTTTTACATGAGTGAATAGTTACGGTATGTTATGGTGATGGTTGTCCTTTATTATTATTACAAAAAGTTATATATTTCGTTTTTTTTTAATATTTAGGCTAAGAAAGGATTCATCTTACCATTCACGTACTTGATTAATACCAGCATTGGCTGCACAGAAAGTGTCCCTCCAGGTATGCCCATCAAAGATAATGATTGTGTCATCAGCAAAAGAAATGGTCTTCCCCACCAGATCGCATAATTTATTTATGTAAATGAGAAATGAAATAGGCCCGAGAACATTACCCTGAGGAACGCCAAATGGCAGGTCTTCCGGTTTGCTGGTTACATTATTAATGGTGATAATTTGTTTTCTATTATGCAAATAGGTCTTAAACCAGTTGAGTGTGACATGCTGGATTCCAACTTCCCCCAACCTCCGAACGAGCTTATCGTGCAAGACCATATCGAATGCCTTTGTGAGATCCAAGAAAACAGCTATGCACTTTTATCCTCATCCACATTGCAATTAATAACACGTGTCACTTCTGCGATTGCATTAGTTGTACCAATTCCTTCTCTAAACCCAAACTGGTTATTAGATAAAAGATTGTTTTCTTTTAAGTATTTCAGAACACGTTTATTTGCGACTTTCTCTATAATTTTGGATAAGGTGCTTAAAAGAGAAATTGGCCTATAATTATTTATATCCATTCTCTCACCACTTTTAAATATAGTAACTACTTTAGCGCATTTAAGTGCTTCAGGAAATATGCCCTGCTTGAATCTATAATTGACTATGTGTGCTATGGGACCACTTAGTTCATTTTTTGAGTTCTTGAAAACTTTTGAATTGAGATTGTCAATACTTGGAGAGAAGACATTTTTTAACAAGTCTATCATTTGGGAAATTTCTTCCGATGTTGTGGGAAAACGACACCGTAGGGGTAGTCTGAGAGGAAACAAACCCTGTTGAATCACTTCTACTTTGTATGTGTTTGGCTAAATTCTGCCCTACACCGGCAAAATGTTTGTCAACATAATCGGCGAGTATCCGCGGGGAAGTATCTGTATTTATGATTTCCTTTCCGGTGTTTTTAAACTAATATATGGATTGTTTAGCTTTTGTTCTGTTTGAAACATCGTTTATAAATTTCCATGTATTTTTCGAATCACCATTTGCTTTCCGTAATTCATTTTTGTAATATCTGACTTTAGTGTTGTGGATTATTTTATTACATATGTTTCGATACTGTTTAGCCTTATCTTTGGCTTTACTACCTTTATATATTAGGTTTACATGTTTTTAAAACCTGTGTGTTTTAATTTTTTTTAATAATATATAATATACTTGCATAAAATTATAACGAAGCTTATGAGCGTTTGTTAAACTGTTCTTTGAGCCTAGGTTTGAAGATATACAAACTTGGTTCTGTCCTTATATGTGTGCGTAAAGCATTTCAGAGACGGGCTCCATGCTGTTCACTTCATTTAATTTCATTGAAAATGCCTGCAGTTTCAGAAGTTTCCCCCGATTACGCTATCCGAAAATAATTTATTAGAGGTGGGCAGGTAATCGATTGCGATTTAGCATTCGAAGTCACACGTTCGATTAGAGTTGAGCAAATCGTCTCTTGCTCCCGTCTCGAGTGCCAATCGTTTAGTCTGACTTAGGGGCAATTGCCTACAATTTATCCTTGTCGAGCGACTGCCAGATAGTTTATCCTATTTACCCCGAAAAACTAATATTTAGTTTGAGTATTGCCAGGTGGATAGACTCTTAAATCCTCGGTTTATTTTTTAATATTACGCGCGCGACTTACTACCTGTGATCCAATAAATGAGTTTCATTTTCAATGCCAATCTACATAATGATAATGGGAAAATGAAATAGATGGATAAATAAAAATATAATTGCTGCTTCCCGGTGGAAGACCTAAACGATTAGCAAAAGTTTTGCCATGTATTGTAACCGTAGATAGCTAACCGTAACGCGATCCTAACACACCTACATGGTATTCTTTCTTAAAATAAAATAATATTACAATAACAACGATAATAGCTCTTATTATTTTATGATTTTTGACAAAAAGACGTAAATTTTTAAATTGGTATACAGGTTTCAATTTGTAATAATTACGCACTTTAGTGTTCAGGTAGACTTATTGATGGCATTCATTGCATTTACATTAGGAAGGAACGAAACGGAAAAAATGGTTAATTTTAATGCTGTATATATACGTAAATACATACTATTACTACTTTTACTCATGTTTATGTATATGTATAGATGTAAAGCATATGTTCATGCATATGTGTAGTCTATATGTATATATGTGTATGTGTATTTTTTAAGCTATTGCATAGCTTTTATCGCGGGCCTAGGCCAGCGCGGCGACCGAATGAAGAAATTTCTTAACGAAAATTAATGATTTTAAACTGATAATTACGTCTAAACGAGTACTGCTTACGATTCGAAAAAAATATATGTTAAACAAGAACATTTTGCTAATATTCTTAGGTTTGAATATTTTACATTTTGTTAATATACATAGTGTAATTAATTTGTGAAATTAGGTCTAACCGAACACAAAAACGACTAATACGCAAATACTATCTGGCGTATTATTATGAAACCTTCACCATTTTAAAGATAATTTAATTATCTATCTTTTTATCTACTTTTTTTTCGAATACTCCGTTTTTTTTGGTTTATCGAATAAAAAATTCGTGCGCCGCTCTATCGGAACACGTTTAAATTATTCCGAATTATTTGCTACCGCAGCCGCAAATGATTCGGAATAATTTTAACGTTTTCCGATAGAGCGCAGTTATCTGATATCAGGAAAAATAAAATAAATAAAATAAATAAATAATTATAATTGCATAAGCTGTTAAAAATGCTATGCAATAGCTTTACCGCGGCAGTCCCCGAGTGACACACGTTTTTTTTAAATTGTATTTTATTATTATTAAGGAAACATACAGCTGTTACAATAAATTTGTTACAAAGCTATTAAGTTAAAAAAATAAAGCTAATTACATGTTTCCACTTAAACATTCATAATTTAAACACAACAATATATATTTTTTGAAGAATTAACACACATAGGGAGAGGTGGGAACTGGGAAAAAAGGAGTAATATAATGAAGAGTATATGAGTTAATAAAATTTTATGTAAATACACGTTCCATAATATAGCCACACATATTATTTAAAGATATTTTTGAATAAATATTATTTATAATATATTATATATTGCGATTAAAATGATAAATCAATACCGTCATTAATAATTGCTTTCTTAAGATCGAATGATGACGTATTGAATACGTCAATATCGCCGAGCTACGTATTACAAATTTTATATACCCTATACATGAAACAGTTTTGTGGATAATTAGTAATAACCTATATATGATATCCGTATATATGTTTTTTTTTTACGTATAATATATTATTAAAATATGTTAAGTATATATAATGTTTTGTGTAAATATAGTGCTACCACATAAAGCAATGGTAAATTATGTTACACTTACCAACTTAAAAAAAGGAATAAGCAATACATAAAAGTCTACCTTAATACGGGCATCACTACAGCAATGTTGATTTTGAACTTAATAACCTAGTATTTTAAATGTTTGTATAATAATTAAAATAAATAAATAAAAATTCTCTAAATCTTCTAGTAATAATTAAATTTCACTATAAATTAAATATTAATATGGTTGTCATTGGGGTTTTATAATCAATCAGTTATTATAAAAAAGACATTCATTATTAAAGATGGTAAAACATATTGCTATTAGTTTCGCCGGTAATTCTATTAGTGCCACCTGCATGTCGCCGGCGCAAACAGGTTACCAAAACGTACTATGGCGTCGAGCAACCTAATACACTATATAATCAATAGTATCAGCTTCACGCGATCGCGAGATAGACTACCCAAAATATACCCGTACCCACCCCTTTTCCGGCTCATAAGCATCAGCCGCCGCAATGACCTCGTTTACTAGAATCATACACTTGTTATCTGGATTTAGCCGGCTGGTTGCTATCGGTTCATTACTCACAAGTTATCTCATCATGAAATTCATCATAATTTGATTGCATCGTAAATTTTGTAATAAAGACAAACAAACAAACATAACGGTTAAGTTCATTCTCACACAAAATTCCTGTGCCGAACCAACACAGAATATTAAGATGAAAATGTTCCTCTATTTTGGAGTCTAAAAATGCCTTAAAATCAAGTACCTAAAAACATTAACAAACACAATAATTTACTATGCAGCGCCTATTTCAAAGGAGATCCCAATTTGATATATTAGCAATTTAATATATATAATTTTATGAAAAGATGATTTCTAATATATTGGAATAAATAAAATACAAACGGTGCTGCCATGGAATTCACAGACCGAAGTCGGGCCCATCATAGTACTATTTTTTACACTCCTGGGGGTGAGCAGTGGATTCATGACTAACGACCGGCTGTGGTAGGTTTAGGACAGCTGTCTTGCCACATATTAGCATGCACCTTACCAGCCATTCACTCCCCCTTCGAAGCCATAGAATTTGAGATGCGCAAATCGCGGTGTTAAATTTTTTTTCTAGGAAAGAGTTGATTATTTTTCTGGAAAGACCAAGATCTTTAAAGAGGTGAAACAGAGATTTAGCTGGAAGGCCACGAGCGCCAACTTCCACCGCGCGAAGGTGAACAGTGAAGCCGTTCCGGGTGACGGCATTTGCGAGATCATGGTATTTATTTAATTTGTACTCGTGGTCTTTTGGGATATTTAATTTCCATGGAACAGTTATTTCTACGATAAGGGCCACCTTCCGAGATAGAGCTGTACCAATAATATTTCTTTGGAATAATTCGATTACTTTGCTCATTTTATCTACGGCCAGGAATGTCACCAAGTTCTACCAGAAAACGGACAGCAACACCGGAAGAGCGTCGCGTACGTGATATGACGTATGTCAGAAAGTAAACAAAAGTTTCGCGCCAATTCACCTTACTTTAGCAACTAAACGCTAGATGGCGGTGAAATGATTGAAATCTTTAAAAAATGTTTTTAACTATATCGAGTAAAAAAATCGGTTGTGTAACACCTAGACTTTCCCGGAAAGCAGACAATCTGTCTCGCGCGCCAAACCACCTAACTTCCCCAAGCCCCTTTCCCCTACCCCTCAAACCTTTCCTTTCCCCCACTGCCTCCTTCTCCCAAATCTCCCTCTCTCCCACTCTCTTCCCCTTATCTCCCCAACCCGAGCTAAAAAATGGCCAGGATACTGTTGTAACAAATGCAAAGAGAGTTGGAAAATCTTCAGTATAGTTTTTCCTGCACGCCCGTAAGTATTCTAGGTACCCAGCGTGCGGATTACTTTTTCACCCCTAAGCGATAATGTAAAATACTATGCGCTCTACTTTTCAAAATCTTCTCCAGAAATATAACAATCTGTGACACAACGATCTGCTGAAACATTTATTTACGCTTCTTAATACATTTCTTCGGAGACTGCCGTCGTAGGCCAACCCAAGCGTGGGTTATCTTTAGTTGAAGTTCCTCCACACCTAAACTCAGCACACCAATGTGCAACCGTAGAATACGAGGAGCATCAAAACACTTGTTCCTCATTTTCATTAATGATTTGCCCAAATTTGCAAAATATAGTCACTGCTCACTATTCGCTGTTGCTCACTAGAGTCAACAAAAGACGTAGATTCTCTAGAATCCAAACCGCAAATACGCTCAATATTACAAGCGTCAAACAGCATTGAATTCCATATAAATTCGGCAATTAATACACACACAGCCGATGACTAATATAATTTCTTCTGATCGATTCAATTAACACACTTCTTCTCTCCACGCCGACGACACTGCTTCATTTAGCACCGTATAAAAGGCAGTACATTCGATCGATCATTTATCATCCTCTCAGCGGCCGTCGTCCGCTCCAAGTACACGCGATCATCATCATCTTCAAATCTATCGCCGCGCTTCACACTTCGGCTATACAACTGCGACATATACTTCGAGCATACACTACACACTCTGCGACTTATCAATCAAGGCGTTACAAACTGGCAACCATCCCATACCTTCTAGAATAAAATACTTCAACTTCAGCAACATCGACTTTTACTACGGAGAAAACCCATTGATGAGCACCACCCTTCACCCAAGAACAAATGGAGTCTAGTGAGGGGTGGCCCCCTCACACATTTCTCATCAAATAACAGATGCTCGAGAAGTGGAAATATTACAGCAAGATATAGATGCACTTTCAAGATGGGGCTCTGTCAATGACATGGAATTCAACACTAACAAGTGCTTTGTTTCAACCATCACTAAGAAGGAAACACCTTGCTTTTTCCCATACACAATAAACGGGTCAATTTTAAAAAGGTAACCGAGGTGAGGGAAATGGGAATTACATTTGATACGCAGTTGCATATCCGTGCACACATTACAAATATTTGCAATCGTGCTATCAAAATGGTCGGTTTGGTTATTCGCATATGCAAACAGTTTAATAATATTCATGTAATGTTTCTACTACATAATTCTTTAGTCCGTAGCATACTTGAATATAACTCGGTCATCTGGTGTACAAGTGAAAACAAATACATTCAGATTGTATAGCGTATTTAAAGAAAATTTTTAAGATATATTTTTTACAGAAGATACAATATTTATCCATACTTATTTCGGTCCGATTTTGTGCTAGGAATGATAGGATACAACAGTCTTGAAACGCGTCGATATATTTCCCTAATTATATTTGCATATAAATTAATTCAAGGAACTATTTATTTGCCAGAGATACTATGTAAGTTTGAATTGTACGTACCGGTAAATTACACAGCGAGGAGATCGCATCTATTGTTGAATATGCCGTACCATCGTACAAATATTTTTGTAGACAGGCCAGTGGGTAGGCCAGTTATAGCTCTTCTTGATTCCTTGACCACAAAAATAAACATCTTTTGTATATCCATTTGGCAGCTAAAAAGGCAACTCCCTGCTATCTCATGTTTATCATAATCTGTCTTTTATTTAGTTTTATATTTTTATGTTTTTTTCTTTTTCAATTTTAGCATTAATTTAGTTATGTAAGTCTTTTATTTTTAGACTTACACTCTAGCTTTAATATTCAAGGGCGAACTGGATTCGTCTGTAATGCTCTTGAATAATATTTGGAATATTTGGAGAGATTTTACAATCTGATCAATATGGAAATAAAAATGAATTTGACATTTAGGGAATTCAAAAATAAATTACAAAATGGTTATCGAATCATGACAGACTAACCGTATATCAAATATTATAAATAATAGTTTAAAAAAACTCAGGTGCACAAATTTAAACATATTTTTAAACATGTACATATGTTGAATATATTTTAACATTGAACTAACTACCAAAAATTATTTGACTTTGTTGTTATATGTTATTTTGACAATGAATTGTAATTTTTTTGACTAGATATTTTCTTACTAAATCCTTTATTACTTAACATATATTAAATTTTAATATTAATGACTGTTTATTTCTTTTCTCACATATAATTTTATTTATATTATTTAATCGAATTTTATATTATTGCCAATTATATAATGGAATTGCATTTTATTTATTATATTATCTTTTAATATTTTTTAATATTATTATTATATTTTTTTCTTCGTTTTTTTATTGAAGACCACATTTTAGGGCAATTTACTGTTATTAGCTTTTTACTAAAACTTGTACATCTGTAAGCAATCAAGCAATCGAGCAAACTTGATTGTAATATTAGAGTCCTGTCCACCCTAGAACGGGCTAGTCCCAGTTGGGTGACAGAATCAAATAAGCAAAAGGTTAAGGTTTTGCCATTCGGTTCCTGTTATTTTTGTAAGCAAATCAATGTTTTATAGTAATTAATTTTTAAATAAACAAATAAATAAATAAATAAAATAATAATTATATATCGCGTAAATCCTGAGATAGGTACTCGCGGCGTATTTTTTTAATGCAATACATTTCATGTATTTAATTCAATTGCATTTAATACTATTTACCGACAACCTGTTCCTAAGTTGACGCTTTAAAATTGAATAATGGTAGTAGTAGTAGTAGTAGATAGAATGGGGGACTTGTTTCCAGCCCTTGATGTCACCTAGATCTGTAAGGTATTTTGTAACTACCCACTGTGTGGTTAGGTCAGTGGTCAGCTAGTAGCCCGGTACTTCTTACCAGTCCAAGTAGATCACTGACCTTCAAGTTGGGCAGATCGCTGGGTTCGAGAAAGGCTCGTCCCAGTAAACTGTGTCTTTTGGCGGCGAGCCCTGGACAGCGACCAACGATGTGTATGCTGCCTTCAGGTTCCTCGCCACATATTCGGCAGTCGTTGCTCTCGGTCAAGCCAAGGTTGAATAGATGAGCTCTAAGGGTCGTGTGTCCGGTGAGGAGACCAATAGTGGTTCTAAGGTTCTTCTTGCTCATGTCAAGTAGGGCCTTGGTTTTCTCCTGTAGTGGTTGCTCCATCATGGATTTTGCCTGGCGACATCCCTGGCTCTGTTTCCAGGGAGCCCGATGTTCCTGCTCCAAGCAGTCCCTGATGATTTTCTTACCTGTAGCGAAGGGGACCCCTAGGAGGGCTCCACTGGGCATTCCAGTGTGCCCAGTTTTGCCAGTCTGTCGGCCTCTTTGTTGCCGGGTATGCCTTGGTGACCCGGTATCCATATTAGGGTAATTTTGTTGGATTTTCCCAATTTGTTGAGCTCCTGCATGCAGTCCCAGACCACAGAAGATTCTGTGGTGGCTTTAGCCAGAGCGTCCAGTGCTGCTCTGCTGTCAGAGCAGATGAGGATTTGTCTGTTTTTTACCTCAAGTCGACTTTGTAATTTTATGCATTCCAATATAGCAAATACCTCGGCTTGGAAAACCGTGGCGTATTGTCCAAGGGGGATGCTGATTCTGTGGTTGGTTTTGGGTCCATACACGCCTGCCCCAAAACGTCCATTTGTTCCTGAATCGTCGGTGAACCAGGCGTCTGCGTTGTGGCTTTGGAGCCACTGCGGATTTTTCCATTCTTGCCTGGTGGGGATTAGGATTTTATAGGACTTCTCTACCGAAATTTTTTTCCGTAGTCGATCCTGGGTCAGAAAATTGAATAATAAATCTAGATGTATTTAATTTCTGCAATTCTGTTTTCTCATTTAGGTATATTCGCTTCACCCACGTGGTTAACCCAATTTCCCAGCGGAAACAACTGGCTCACGTTTAATTTCCACTTCGAACAGATAATGTCAACTTGTTTTCCCCCGCAAAATATGTCACTCAAGGCAAAACATGCTCCCGCCCCTAAGTTTAATGTAATTTCATCGAAATTCCCTACTTTGGAGGTGGGCCGCGTCTCCCCTACTCTCTTGTAATTGACTCGGCTAGTATGCGATGACAATCGACGCCCAATATACCGTTCGGGTAAATTTGACAAGCTCCATCAATGGAGGCTTAGGTACGTGGGTATGCGTGGCTTTGGCCGTTTACTGAAAAATATCGTTTGGGCTTATGTTGCAACATCCAGTGCCAGATTAACCCATGAAATGAAATGAAATAAAATATATTGATTGTCTGATTTATGGCGTTACATTTATGGTGATAATGCAGCAGATTATGGCTCTAATAATTCCCTGTTATCGCAACAGATCGACAATTTTAATTATTTTTTAAGTTTCGTAATAACCAAATAATTAATATCATTATATATCATGACATACAAGCTGAGGATTGAGCGTATTTAAAAACAATTTATAAGTCGTATAAATTTCAGCTTATTTTCCAACGGCTTATCATACGCTAAAGATCTGCAACGCTATGGTTTAGAGACATCGGAGGAACGGCGAGTAGTATCAGATATGTCATTTCTACATACAATTGTTCATACTGGGTTGGACAGTCCATACCTCCTGAGTAGGGTGAGCATACGAGCGCCTTCCCGACTCGCGCGCGCTCACTTAACTTTTTACGTACCAAGGTACAATACTATCTATGGTTCCAATGCATTATGCATGCATGCAATGTAGGGGTTAGCGATATTTAAATATTTATCTAACCACCAAAATAGTCGATCCTTTGTTAAGGAGGTTCGTGAAATGCTGACTATCAGATCGGATTGAATTAGTATCCCGCATTTCCATATGCACATACAAGCACTCACAAGCACATACGCACTACAGATACACACACACCCACACACCCAAAAACACGCACCCTCACATACAAACACACACACACACGCACACATACACGCTCTCCGTCACACAAACACACACGCATAAATCCGCCATAGCGATTTTATCTGCTAGTTTTAAGTATCTTTTTGGGTTTCTTTGTATTGTATTGTTTAGCGTATTTTGTAATCCTTATATCGCAAATAATTTAAAACATCATTGGATTTTTTACCGTGATTTATTATGCATATATGGTATTTTTCATGCTGTATGTTTTTAATAAAAATAAAATAAAAAATAATAATTTAAAAGAAATATTCATTATTATGCCTAAAATATCTAGCAAATGACGTTTCCAAGACATATATGGATATGAACGGATATGCACAAACTCCTTTTTAAATAGTGGTTTGCAGCCTTCAGTCCTAGGAATTCCGTATATAATTCTTAAGCATATTTCTCTCCGTTTACCGAATCACCCCAAAGCGTAATTCCATATTTCATACAGGCGTAAATATATACATAACAAACAATAAAGACCGTTTTTTCATCTGTAGTTCGTTGTACAATCCATAGCGGGTAGCAAAATTTCCAAATTTTTAAGCTATTGCATAGCTTTTATCGCGGGCCTAGCTAGGCCAGCGCGGCGACCGAATGAAGAAATTTCTTAACGAAAATTAATAATTTTAAACTGATAATTACGTCTAAACGAGTACTGCTTACGATTTGAAAAAAATATATGTTAAACAAGAACATTTTTCTAATATTCTTAGCTTTGAATATATTAGATTTTGTTTATATTACATAGTGTAATTAATTTGTGAAATTAGGTCTAACAGAACACAAAAACGACTACTACGCAAATACTAACTGGCGTATTATTATGGAACCTGCACCATTTTAAAGTTAATTTAATTATCCGTTTTTTTTGCTTTACCGAATAAAAAATTCGTGCGCGGCGCTCTATCGGAAGACGTTTAAATTATTCCGAATCATTTGCTACCGCAGCCGCAAATGATTCGGAATAATTTTAACGTTTTCCGATAGAGCGCAGTTATCTGATATCAGAAAAAAAATATAATTGCATAGGTTGTTAAAAATGCTATGCAATAGCTTTACCGCGGCAGTCCCCGAGTGCCACACGTATTTTTTATTTTTACCTTTTCGACATGGGCTTCCCAGTTCAGATTACAGTCGATTGTTATTCCTAGCAATTTGAATTATTGCACATGTACATACATATATGCTCTTAGGGCCTTGAAGTCTCGAGGCTCCATTTGCACTTTTCTAGGACCTCCCTTGGGCTGTCAAATATTTTTACGACGATATAGTTTAGAATAAACGTGTATATAAACAAAACAAGATCGCACCGGCAAATAGGGTATTAAACATTTTCTAACAACGCTTATGTCGTGTAGCAAAGAAGCGCATATAAATAAAATACGATCCCACAGGCTATCAGCGGCCTTATCTTGATAATTTATTACAATTAAACTATTAGTCTAATCAAAAAGTTTAACAAATATTTTCTTCTTTAATTTCAATGCAAGGATTACTAGCTGAAACCCACCGAATTCGACGGTCACTATATTGACTGTAATGTTTCAATAAATTAATAGTTTAAAAAAAAAACACTAAAAACACGCTTTTATCAATGCACGTAAAAACCAAACAAAAATATACAGGCACCTATGTCAATATTTATACTATTTACACTCAATATTTACAAGTCAATATATAATAGGGTTGAATAACTTGAAACCCGATCGTGTTCAAAGTCCATTACGTGACCTTTCTCACAAGTCCAAACACGTCTATGATACGATATTCCATCATGAAATGCTAGTTCCTGTCTTCCGGCTTCATCATCAGACCTTGAAACCTAATCGTGGTCAAAGTTCATTCCAAGACTTTTCTAACAAGTCCAAACACAGCTATGATACGATGTTCCATCATGAAGTTCCAGTTCATATCTTCCGACTCCATCATCAGATCAGTTCGACAGTACCATATTATTGTATTGTCATCAGAACTATATACAGCTGTCGATTTTCACAACCCTACGATCCTTGGAAGATGGTTAAATTAGTTACCTTAGATTCCATTACATAGTTAGTTACATACAGGTCGACCTAATAAAAGCGTGTTAAAAATAAGCGGAAACATATTAATTATTTATGTACAAGTCATATTTTATTAAATTATATATTACTAACTAATATCAAATCTCGTGTATTATTTGCTATGTATATATATATGTGTAGGTATGTATATATATATATATATATATATATATATATATATATATATATATATATATATATATATATATATATATATATATATATATATATATATATATATATATATATATATATATATATATATATATATATATATATATATATATATATATATATATATATATATATATATATATATATATATATATATATATATATATATATATATATATATATATATATATATATATATATATATATATATATATATATATATATATATATATATGTGTGTATGTATGCGTATGTATATATGTATATATTCTTATGTATTATGCAATGCAACTTAAGTTCATAATATCAAAAGAGTCAGCTCGTCGATACAATTAAACAAAAATCAGCATCCCTAGATACGGGTCTCTGACCTAGTTAGGAATGCGGATAAACATTTTCACCATAGGATGTGCTCAATCTCTCCCAACTCAACCATATTATGTAAATGGTGTTTATATGACATATTACCTATATGAAGTTATTGTAAATTAATAAATAAAAAAAAAAAAAAAAAAATATATCTTTGGATTGATTCGATTACGTTGTGGTGCCTAGCCTATTTGATCTACTATCAAGAATGTCACCAAGGTCTTGGAGAAAACGGACAGGAACAATCGAAGAGCGAAGCGTACGTGACATGCCATATTGCAGAAAGAAAACAAAAATTTTCTCGCCAATCCAGCGTATTCAGTTATTTCCCAGTTGGCAAGCATGAGTTCCATCTCAGTTGGCTGCCTTGATGTTGAAGTTCGAGGACTGGGTGTTCTGCGCCTCTTTGTTTGGTCGTAATTTAAGTTGTTTTGCCTTTCTCGCGAGTATTCTTCATCGAGCCTTGTTACAGTTATATTTTGGCGTTAACTGGCTCTTTCTTGCCTTCCAGTAAGGCTTTTCCTGAGGAGTTTTAGCTTTTTCGGAGTATATTTGATGAATTTTGGGTAGTGGAGGGTTTTTTTTGTTATGAATTTTCTATAAAGAGATAAATTATGTAATTGCGGATATGTACTCTCAATAAAAAGTGTAACATGATATAACCACTGTCCGTAAAAAGTTTTTTATTTAAGTTAGTAACAAGTGGTATAGTTAAAGATTGTAAAAATAAACATGTTGTTTTACTTAGCATAAAATAGTGTTTGTTTGTTTGTTTTTATTTTGAAATGTCACAATGGGCATAAGACATATGACAATGGCATATGACAATCTCTTACAACCAACCCTACTATGACTTGTTATATGTAGTGTGCGTGTAACATGTGTGTAAGTGTGTGTCTTGTTATTGCATTCGATCGACAGTATTGAAAATGCAATTCTGTTAATTTGATCCCAACTGAAAATGTAACCCAGCCGAGAATGCAACCCGGGACCTTACAATGTAAGATCAGGCGACCTTATCACTGTGCCACCGGGCCGTGTATTGTATACTCTATATGCAATTTTAATGCTGTAAATCGACATATTATAAAACAATAAAGAATTTGAACTTTCATTGTCAATTCAATATGATTACGACATATTTAAAGTCAGTTAATGCAGCTGTGGACTTAATAATCTCAAGTATCTTTAAAAAAATATGGTCGTTCACCATACGTTCCCTCCTCGTCCGTTGGCAGGCCGGGAAAGTAAAATGTATACATGTAAGTAGCAAGGTTTTGCGACCGGGCAGGCAGTGCTTTTATGCCTACGTGCTGTGCACTCCACTGCCCTATCGAGTGTGTTTCATTCATAAATCTCCCACATGTCTCTCTTATCTCCGAAACGAGCGATTCTAAACTTTTATTACGAGCTATCGTACTATGCCTCACGGCTGCGTTACGCCCGTTTGGCATCGTGGAAAATATCACAGAAAGATTGCTTTATGGAAGTCACTCGCCGTAAAAGTTATGCGAAGAATATGAAGGGCTTATCCTTCGGGAGAATCCTAATCGTTCTCAAGCTCCGGAGAGTTCGCCCCTAGAATATTAAGCAGTTGGAGAATTCTATGTAAATGCTATTCCACTTCTTCATGTCTTTCTTATACTTTATATAAAGACGTGGTTGTAAGTAATATCTTTAGACGTGAATACGTCTTTAAAATTGCTTCCATAGTGGGAGGCAATTCAAAAAACGAATGATAGCAAAATCGGGAGATACAGTTTGGTGTTGCAGCTACATAACTATGATCTCCATACAAAATTTAATTACACCACTGGATAGCTATATGATCAAAGAACTCGTTACGCTAATTAAGGACTAAGACGGGGAATTTTGACGTCATTTTGCTGCGTTTCGAGATTTCCAATTAATATACCTTTTGATCCGGAGAAGCTACGACGTTCATTTAGGTTTCAATCGTGAGATCTCATCAAAATTTGTCAATTTTATTTATAAAACAATAGTGTTAAAGAGTTATAGTAAATATATTATAAGATGTTAAAATAAAAAAATAATAATCAAAAATATATAATGTTGGCCTATACGCGTTAAAATCCAAATACAAAGGTTGTATATGGTTGGAAAGCGCTTCTCAAAAGAAATCGAATGATACCAATATAATACACTAGCTGACCCGTGCCCACTTCGTTGGGCGGTAAAATTTTCGGTTTTCGTTCGACCGCTTATTTTCCGACTTACTTTGCAAATCCGACTACCACGAAAAATTCTTTTAATTTTTCGGTCACGAAACAGTCTTTTCAGACGGATTAATATATAGCCTATAACACTCACAAATAACGTGGCTTTCTATTGGTAAAATAATTTTCAAAATCGGTTCAGTATATCCAGAGATTACTTCCTACAACGTCACAAACTTTACCTCTTTATATATGACCGAGTAAAGCAGTGCTGGAAACGTAAAAGAATGAATCTGGCCGAGCGGATCAACGACGCGAGGGTGTTAGTACATCTGCAGCTGGGGCGGTTCAAATTATGCAAGTGGATGAAGAAATCGCTTCTATATGGACGCCGAACTATGTAGACATCGATTGTTGGTTTGTAACATTAGAATTTGTTTGTATAACGGATATTAACCATGTGAATTGTGTTCGAAGAGTCTCCGATATTTCGGCACTGTTGCAAACGCCCCAACACACATAAAATAGCATATTTTATATTTTATATAGAAAATATTACCCGTTACTTACACGTATTCACGTAAAACATCCGGCCGTATCCATGACACAGCTACACTCAATTTTTTCGTACGCTTTTCTTGTTAAATATAAATGTCTAAATATACTCAAATTTTCTTAATTATGTTACTTAAAAAATGTCATTATTTTAACCGAAAATTTATAAAAAAGAGTACTCTGTAACAAGTATAACACTGGCATTACTCCAGAACAAACTGTAGTCTGGTGAATCTGATAAAATCCATCAAATCTGTACTTTCTTTGCTTCGCAAGCAATGATTAAGTATTTGCTCTTTTCTGCACTGTATTATTTATGTCAACAATAACTACTATTGTTTTGTATATAAATTGAATAATTTAAATAAATATTGGTAGTGACAGGATTTTTAAAATTTTCTTTTGTACTTGTTACCTACTTGTGATTTCATCATAAATGTTCTGACGAGAAACTTTCTGACATAATGGTGGGGACATAATTTTTCGCGTACATTTTTGATGCTTTAAGACAATTTAAAAGTAATAGTGTTTCGAAATAAATAAAAACTTTTTAAATTATTCATTTGCAATTGTCAATACAAAAAAATAGTCGAAAAAATACAAAATTACAAATTGAAATCTAAAATAGACAATGATTATATAATAAAACTTCAAACGCTGCAAATTAGGAGTATATTCAGGACACACCTGGTTTTCGGGACACACCTATTATTGTTACTACTATTTAATGAAATTAAAGTAGAATATTCAAAACCAAATACATTAAAAAAAATATATTAAAAAAGGAAAAAGATATAATTAAATGACCACTTTATGATACTGACCCTATAATTATAAATAGGATAGAAAACGAATTTACTACGTGAAATTTGTAGCACCCGACGTTTCGGTGACGTTGCAGCCGCCGTTGTCCAGGGTAGACTGAAGAGCTGTCAATCCGTTGTTTTGCGGGTAGGCCGCGTACCGCTTCCGCCACTGCGTAGATTATAACGGTGGTGGGGGGCCGGGCTCGGAGCGCGGGAATTTTGAAAATCCGTCTTGCGCGGGAATTTTCAAAATTCCCGCGCTCCGAGCCCGGCCCCCCACCACCGTTATAATCTACGCAGTGGCGGAAGCGGTACGCGGCCTACCCGCAAAACAACGGATTGACAGCTCTTCAGTCTACCCTGGACAACGGCGGCTGCAACGTCACCGAAACGTCGGGTGCTACAAATTTCACGCGGTAAATTCGTTTTCTATCCTATTTATAATGTCAAACAACCGCGATAGTCTTCGATTTTATATGACTCTATAATGATCTGACTCAGCTGGGTAAGAATATATATTTTTTTTCGTTTGTCCTGCCTAGATAATTATTTGAAAAAAATATATTTGGCTCCTGAACTAGGTGCAGCAGCTTCTATTACAATGCCAAAATTAAAAGCACACCTCTTTAAAACTGGCCAACATAGTCGACGGTGACAAAAAGACAGACAGCGAAGTCTTACCGTTCGGTTCGGCGAAGGGTTCCGTTAGTAGGCTTCGGTACGAAACCCTAAACATATTAAATATTTTATCTGATATCACTGTAGATAAGAGAATATATATTGAGGTATTTCAATAATCGGAATGGTAGGTGTAATGAGTGCTTGAGTTTTACCTCCGGAATCCAGTTAGGCCGTGGAATCCGGGGCATCCCCTTTCGCTCCGTTATGGATATCACCCGGCGGCGGCGCACAGTGTATCTACATTTTTTTTTGTTTTTTTTTATTCAACTATTTTTAATATACAGATTTTGAATAAGATCCAGCCAAGCCCTAGAGCTAACCTGCTAGATATTATGAAAGGGTGACTTTCAGTGCAACTTGTGTGGCCATATTGACCATATTATAATTGTATATAAACTGCGGTTAAGATTAGTTGGTACAGAAAGTCACCCTCTTAATTATGTTTACAAAAAGTATAAGACGTTACTATAGGTATTGATAAAATAGGTTATTAGATTGCTCAATACCGTATTACCTTTTGGCAGCTAGGATTTTACTATGAAACGCAACGTGTAGATGGCACTCATAATTCCAAACGTTTATTCATCTCCTCTTATGTTCAGTAGCTCAATAAAAGGCGTCCTAAACATGCCAACACGGTATCCTATCCTAAAATTAAACACTAATATAATAACAAACTAATTTTTAAATCATAGCTCTTATTATTTTACACAAGGATGGCAATTTAAATTTGATATACAAATTTCGATTTATAATAATCAGGCGATTTAATGTTTAAATAGCCTAATAGATAGCATTTGTGAGGACTTCGCCCACATTCACTCAACAAAAGAAGCAATTTCTCTAGAATCGAAACCGCAAATACTCTCAAATGTACACGAGCCAACTGCAATTGAATTCCAACTAAATTCGGCATTTAATGCACAGTAAACCGATGACTAATGCCATTTCTTCTGATCGATCCAATTTGACACAATTAATTTCCCCCACACAGTGACCATTGCATCATTCACACGATATAAAACGCAGTACATTTCGATCGATCAATATCATTCCCCTGGTGGCCAGTTACCGCTGCTACACATCATCATCATCCTCTGAGCGGCCGTCGCCCGCTCTAAGTACGCGCTCATACATCGATCAGTCGTATATTATCCGCGATCTTCAAACTTCACACTTCGACTACACAGCCACGACATCACCTCGACCCCACACTACCTACACACCGGCGAAATATCAAACAAGGCGTTACGAACTGGCAACCGATCACACACCTTCTGAATAAATACTTCAACTTCAACAACATCGACTTTCAATACGGAGAAAACTTATTGATTAGAACCATCCTTCGCTCACGAATAATTGGAGACTAGTGAAGGGTGGCCACCCTCACACATTTTAATCCGTATTTATGTTCATCATGTAATCAGCCTATATAAAAATTTGATAGATGGCACTAATAATGTAATGTTATTATTGTTATCATTGGTTAAATAATAAGTTTTTAAAATCAAACAGTTCTTTAAAAAAACCATTCATAATCAATGTTTTTATAGATGTCTAAATAATTTGCAATTAGTTTCGCCCACAATGCACAATACAGCGCCACCTATATGTTGCCAGCGCACAAAAGTGGTCATTTAAATATTATGATTGTTAAATTATAAGCTGGATCTATAAGGAATACTGTATACCATATATATCTTATTTTGTACCAAAGTTAGACGAAGAATTAAAAATAATAATAATTGAAAATTGCGCATACCAACCCCGGCCTCCCCCCTTCTTTTGCTACAGGTACAAGATTTTGGCACAACGGATAATATAGTCGAAGAGCCAGCGACAAAAAAGTTCAAAAGTTTTGTAAAGCTGATACTTTCAGATCTGTCAGTATTTTGGCCATAGAATGCCGGGGTATTGTCAGCAGGCCATTCCGGGACACCTGGCGCTGGCGTACTAGGAGAGGTGTGATTTTAATTAGTACCCCCAAAGTGTTTTGCAAAAGCTGAAAATTCATTAATAGACGGTGGATAAAATAAAGAACTCGATGCATATGGTCATACTGTTTCATAATCGAACGCGTGGCGTCAGTATCTCCATATATCTCACGCATCGATCTACGACGCATCGGTCTACTGTGCCGTACGATAAAATGGTCGCAATGGCGCAATATAATGGAATAAAGATGCTGACGCCACGTGTTTAATTATGAAGCAGTCTGATTATATGTTTTCAGCTTTTCCATAACTTTTTGGGGATACTAATTAAAATCATATTATCTTTCCTAGTAGGCCAGCGCCAGGTGTCCCAAAATCTGGCCTGCTGACTCTACTCCAGCATTCCATGTCTAAAATACTGTCTGATCTAAAAGTATCAGCTTTTCCAAAACTTTTGCACGTTTTTGTCGCTGATTTCCAAACTATTTGTCGTTTTCGGGGACTTTCCCATTAACCCGTTGAGCATGAGTCAACCAAATCTGGTCGCGAAACAATTATCCGTTGAGTACGAGTCGACCAAATCTGGTCGCGCGTTTTTTCACTTCTTTGACGTTTTCATATTTATTCATAATTATCTAATTGTTTTACAAAATGATATTTCAATATTCTATATTGGAAATTTCAATGCAATCATTGTGCAGTTGTTCTTTTTATGATTGGTGTAGTAGTTTCGTAGTTATAGTACTTTAATTCGAGCGCCGTCGATGTCGCCGAAAATCCTGCAAAAGAGACAGATGCATCCATGAAAATACCCATTTACTCCAAGGGTTAAGGCGACATAAGACCTCAGAAGCACACGCTAACAAATAGGCGGGGTCAATTTTGTATGGTTCGACCAATAAAAATCCAGCGTTGATGAAGCGTCAGCCACAGAGTTCACGTGCGCATGGGCCGGCGAGCAAGCGGAAATTAAACAGTCGATCGCAGCGCTTATACAGTAAAACTGTCTTTGCGTAGTGGTGGTATAAGTGTGCTAATAGTAAAGTATATTTAGTGTAAGTCTCAAAGCGCTCTCCCGTTTGAATTAAATGCAAATAATTTAGGGCCTAAATAAAAAATGTGACTAAGCGCGACGCTATAAAATTAACCAGTAATTATAATTATATCAAAATAAAACACACTCACCGCTTACATTGCAGGGGTAATCGCGCATGAAAGTTTTCGAAATCAGTTTAAAGCTCTAATGTCCAAGGCAACGACTAACTTTTTAGAGTCCAAAATATTAATCGAGGGATTTGCTTAGAAACTTTTTTAATTATTGCTTATAATTTTCAAAAAATTCATAGAATTAAAATTCTTCAGATATGGTAGTTCCCAGGTATCATGTCACCTCAAAACCTGAATATGGTCGAAATATCTCTTTAGCTAGTTTGCAATATGAGTGATTGTCCCACTGTGCGGAGTGACGACGGAGGACCCACACATTACGCACGCATTATAATCCTGACCTTTTTTTTATTATATTTCCCGCCGTTCGCCAACTACATTATTGAATACGAAAAATTCTCACGATTCCTCCTTATTACGCCGTTGGCCTTAGCACGATCCACCCTTCGCGCCAAGATTGGATTCGTGATTGAGATGCGATATTTCTCTCTCTCTCTGATTTTGTCACGAGGACGACTTGTATCCCCACAAATGACTGGCGATTAGCTCGGGTTTGCCTACGGCAAAATGTATATAAATTTATATTTACATTTACATTTACATTTACATAGAGCGGGGTTTACTATAGAGCTATAGCATTACTATAGAGCGGATTACTGTAAATCGGCGCACATTTACATTTATATTTACATTTATATAAATTTATATACATTTTGTATACATTTTGCCAAGGCATCCATTATTGGACGCCTCATATTTGAGGGGGAGGCAACCTCTTTTATGTTTTGTGACGGGGCTTATAAAATTTTAGATCTTTTATCTTTCACCAATGAAGAATGTGAGTATACAATACTATAAGAGTTAGTTATATGAGATATATTTTGGCCAAAAAGGAAAGAATCGATTGTTTGGGATGGTCGCTGGCATCTACCTGCGTTTGGTCTCAACTCGCAGGAAAAGAGGCCATCCACATATTACGTAATCACCGAGGGGGAGGGGGGGGTTGGAGCTGAGGCTTACGCTTGATTACGTGGGGGGGGGGTCCTGATTACGTAATCAACTTTGGTCACCGCATCGCATTTGTTTTGATCTAAACCTGCACATTAAACATGCATTTTTATATATATTTTTTAATACCGTCTTTACAGCCACTGCGGTCAGACCATAGGGATCTGTAAAATAAATCCAAGAGTTTGAGATTTCGTAATTACTTTGAATTAATAAAGAACAAGCATTCTAAAATGTTTTTTCCACTTACCCTCTTCAAACATTTTACAAACGCTGGGTTCACAATTCTCCACATTTTCCGCAAATTCGGTTGAATACGTAATTTGGTGGGGGGTGGGGGGGTCAGGCCGCTGATTACGTCTGTTGATATGGGGGAGGGGGGAGGTCGAAAATCCTAAAAAATTGATTACGTAATATGTGGACGGCCCCAAACGTGACTTGACTAAAAAGGGATACCTGCCCCTTTGTCTGGATGCCTGGGCTAACTCACCACTGCCCCCGAATTCTGAAGCGATGATACGATACACGATTGTCGTCACTCGACGATATTTGTGATCCTGAAAGCGATTCGATAGTCTTTGAATTGTCAGCCCCCGGATTCTGAAGCCACGATACGATACACGATTGTCATTACTCGACGATATTGGCGATTTTGGAAGCAATTCAATAGTCCTTCAATAGTTAGCTCCCGGATTCTGAAGCAACGATACGATACACGACTGTCGTTATTCGACGATATTTGCGATTCTGGATGCGATTCAATAATAATAATAATAATAATAATAATTTTATTCATTCAAAAACATAAATTTACAATTGTATTAGTTGCAGAATCTACCTAACTAGGCCATAGCCCGTACCAAGGAAAACTCTTTGTATGGCAAAGATTTATTCATGTGCACACAATATTAAAATGAAAAATACAAAATATGATAAAATATAAAATAGATAGGCGAATGCAAATTAAACTTATAATTATATTTAAAATATTGATATAGCATGGTCATAGAAATAAAAATGTAAAATGTCGTAATATGAAGTTTGTAAAACGAATAAATAAATAGTATTAAAATATAAGTGTAGTGCAATGGTACGACAATAATAATAATGCAGATCTTTACTTTAAAATATGACTTATTGCCTTTTCCACCTCATTTCTACCAAGTTGAAGTAAATGTTGTGTAATTTTAGATTTTAATTGGATTGACTTAGTGTTTGGCATGTTTTTATAGATTCTTTTAGATGGTTATAAATTTTTGGCCCTATAAAGCCAAAGTGTCTTTGGGCGAAGGATGTTCGGGTTTTCTGAACAATGTGTTTACAGGTTGTGGCGCTCCTCGTTGAAATTTTATGCTCAGCTTCTTTACTTTTTATGTAGTTAAGAAAGACTGTTTTTGCAAATACCTGCCTGATGTCTAATATCTTCAGCTCTACAAACAAGTCGTTTGAGGGGTACCTTCGGGGCTTTTTGGCAATAACCCGAAGAAGCGCCTTCTGCGCTGTCATAAGCGGATTTAGAAAAGTACGTGTAGACCCTCCCCAACCTAGGATACCGTATGAAATTAGACTATTTGCAAGGGCATGGTAGACCTTTTTGAGAGATTTTAAGTCTAACACGTTTTGAAGTAACTTAAACACGTATATAAGTCTCCTTACTTTAGTCGCTACATCGTTTACATGAGCATCCCATTTAAGGGTGTTATCAAATACGAGACCGAGATATTTAGCTTGAGTTTTATGTTGTATAGTTGTGCAGTTACATTGCATAAAGTAAATAATACATGGTTTTGGGGTTTTGGGGTACATGTATGAATTTTTATACCTGTGTGCATAAAGTCCTGCTTGCCAGTAATAGAAAAGGTAACATAGTTTGTTTTTTCACTATTTAATTTTTATAGATTATTCTGGAGCCAAATGTTTAGACCAAGTTCTGCGTTTTCGTAAACCGTCGACCAGGTCTTCCCTCGGAAAATTAAGGCAGTATCATCAGCAAAAAGAACTGTTTTACCTCCTTTTAATGTAATGTTGGATAGGTCATTTATGTACACTAAAAATAAAATCGGGCCTAGGACACTTCCTTGTGGTACTCCGTAACGTATACGACCTTCGACGCTCTGTGCTCCATTTAGTTTCGTAACTTGTGTTCTATTAAACAAGTAATCGGTGAACCATTGCAATGCTTTCCCACGAATGCCATTTTTTTCTAATTTACTTAATATTTTAATTAATATTTACTTAATATTTACTTAATAATTTAATTAATTCAATAGTTCTTGAATAGACAGCTCTCGGATCTGAAGTGACGATATGATTCACGATTGTCGTCACTCGACGATATTTGCGAAATGGACGAACTGGAAGCGATTTAACAGCCTTTCAATTTTCAGAAGTAAGGTTAGGATAGACGATAGCACATGAGGTGTCGTATGAATGTCGTTGCGCGCGGAAATTGTATTAAAAATCCCTATTCAGCAATAATTACCGACTATCCCCACCCAAGTAGATTGACATTAGAATATGGCGCTGAAAAATAAGGATATTTGATTTTATAAATAAAGGCCAGATAATTGCCAACTATAGGCCTATCTCACTGCTTAAAAATATGAGCAAAATATTTGAAAAAGTGGTAAAGGAAAGGCTAACTAGCCATTTAGATAAAATGAATCTTTTATCTAAAAATCAATTCGGCTTTCGGAACGGTGTCGGTACGGGTGAGGCTATCCTTGAGATTACTAAAAGCATAACGAATGCACTGGATTCGAAAAAGAAATGCATTGCGGTATTTTTAGATCTAGCGAAGGCCTTTGATACTATATCCCATAAAATACTTTGTTAAAGATTAAAGGGTTATGGTATCAATGGCCTCGCATTAAATTGGTTTTCCGATTATTTAAAAAACAGAACACAAACTGTTAACCTCAACGGTGTTCGAAGTGTATGCCTGCCACTAACTTTTGGCGTTCCTCAAGGTAGCGTGCTCGGACCAATACTGTTCACTATGTACATAAATCCGCTTTGCGAGCTTGGTTTTGGTAGAACAATAGCGAATGCTGATGACACGGTGTTAGTAATTTCCGGTTCTAGTTGGGAAAAGGTATATAATCGTACTAATATCGCGATGGCTTCAATTAAAACCTGGTTAGACCTAAACCTACTTACGTTAAATGTTGTCAAAACAAAATACATCCCATTTGGCATCGAAGTGAGAGGCCAGCCGGATGATCACCATCATCTTATCATTCACGACTGTAAGAGAGATGCCACGTGTCGTTGTCAGTCAATCGGACCAGTCGGAGAGATAAAATATCTCGGAATAATTATAGATAGACACCTACGGTGGGAATTACATACCGAATGTCTAGTGATAAGACTAAGGAGATTGATTTATATATTTATTCAATTGCGAGATATTATGGGCCTGCCCTATTTAAAAACAATATATTAACGCTATATGCCAATCCATAATGACATACGGTATACTTGGATGGGGAGCTTGCGGAAAAACCCTCCTCCAGATAGTGAACGTTGTCCAAAAGGCAATAATTAAAGGCCTAGGCGTTACCCTTCTGACGACCTGTATGTTGAGGCACAATTGCTTGATTTGAGGTAGTTGTATTGCCTAAAATCAATACTTCATCTTAAAAACAACAATGAAGACGAATATTGTGTTTCTCCGGAAAACAGGGAGAGATCAGGTCGTTATAAGGGAAACTTTGAAGTGCCGAAACGTCTAACGTCTTTTGGACTACGTCATTACAGCTTTCTTGCTCCAAGAATGGTTAATATCATGAGTAAAGAGAACATATTGGAAATTAGCAGTAACCAACAAAAATATCACCATACATTACGATTAATAAACCTTGGTAGGAGAGAGACGGAGAAAACATTCATTACAATTATAAAATAAATAAATATATTTATTTTCTATATATTTTATATACCTATTTCTACTAATGATTATTTATTATTGCTATTATATATTATTATTATTATTATACATTATTATTTAGTATTACTTGTTTATAGTTCTAATATTATTTTGGTGTAGTGAGAATTTCATTTTAACTTGATTTGATTCAATTTTTTATTTTTATTTTGGAAGTTATGTAGTTTATAATCATTTGTATTGGTGTTCTCCTTAGAACAGGCTCTGCCTAGTTAGGAGTAACACAAGCTATGTTAAGTGCTAACGGTGTAATTTTTTTGTGGACAAAAAAAAAAAAAAAAGGATGCGGTCCGAATTGCCCTTAGCTCAAAGCACTAAGCACGCTCAGAGCCCAGTCCATATTGAGCATACTCCGCTTATTGCTAAACGGCCGACCGCGGCCAATCAGAATACGACATGTGGGTGGGAATCACGTGGGAAGTATCAAGCTCCAAGATTAGCTGACGATCCTAAAACAGAAGCAGTCAAGTCGTCGAAACGAGGACGCCTTGTGTCGCCTTGACGTATAGTATTGCTACTTCAAAATCCCGTGGCTTGTCGAGTAACCACAAATTAATTGGTAACTGTCAAAATAATTTAGGTAACAAAATAACTTTTAACAAAAGACCTATAAAACTGTACAGTTTTTCTGAGAGACAAGTTTTTTTATTTTGAATATACAAAAAGTCTAAAAAATAATTAAGTTAAGCAGGACTCTCCGTTGCATATTTTTAAAAATCAACAAAAACAAGCTATATCATAAAAGTATTTTTTTAAGGCACTGTATAAGAGATGAATCATTTCTCATCACAAAATTACTATGTCAGTCTTTTAAGAGATTAATCACCTCTCGCATGTAGCACACGGTTGACAAAACGGGACATTGTGTTCTTGACAAATGTACGAATGACACCTTTCGCAAACATTCATATATATTCATCATAAACATACATATTCAGCATTGCATAGAACACTGTCAGAGGCCAAGTTTTAAAAAAAATCCTTGAAAATGGCATAAAATTGTTATGTCGTGGTTGCAGAAGGGTCATTAATACTCTTTTTGCGTTCGCGCTCTTCTATCTCCATAAGCAGGCGGCGGCCGACTGAGTGGTAGCTCGCAGAGGGAAAGAAATTTTAATAGCTCCAGCTACTGAGAAGTTTGCCAGCGTACGACTGCTGGACGAAATACTGTACAGAAAACAAAATGAGTAGGGTGAAATTGACCCCTTCACATCCTCGCCGGGTTAACTTCGCGCACCACGCAAACGTGACTGTCACCGCTTCAAAAACCTGTCATAAACTTTAAAGCAATGTACAGCATACACCCAGGAAGAATAGTATCTTGTCTTCTATTCAAGATTTCATAATAATAGTTAGCCTACTAATGATAAGCCGGATAATTCTCTGAAATAATTAATAAAAGCTCGAATAATTCAGAAAATTCCACTACATTGTGAATAAGCACCACCTTTAAGAATTTCTGCGTTCTCATGAAAACATTCTTAGGCTTTTAATTTAAGTAATAGCGTAATAATTTATTCATTTATGATTACCAATTTTGTTTCAGCGATTTTCATTTTAAATCCATGTTCTTAACTGACTTTTTGTGTTGTTTAGTTTAAAGTAAGTATGTAAACACCCAATTGAATTCCAATTTTGATGAATTACCGAAATTGATAAATTACAATCGAAAAATAATGATATTGACTTGATAGTAAATCAATGAGTTAATAATAAATGAACCTAACCTCGTTAGAGCCAAAGGTGAATGGAGCGAGGGCTGCTTTAATTATGACTTAGGTTTTCAATTTAATAACAGTAATCGACATCGCCGTAAAAGAAATAAATTAACCTGGCGTTAGTTAAACCGTTGATTTAAGTGAAGCCACATGTCCGTGAAGATTTTGAAAATAAGGAATAGTTAGTTTCATACTATCATATTATATATGGTATTATATTGCTATACTCTATTTAGTTCTGGAAACCCTTCTCCGCCGGCAGCGACATGCAGGTGGTACTGGTAGCATCGTCCGGCGAAACTGATAGCAATTTATCTGGCCGTCTATAATAACATTAGGAATGCATGTTTTTTAAGCAATTGCATAGCTTTTATCGCGGCTAGGCCAGCGCGGCGACCGAATGAAGAAATTTCTTAACGAAAATTAATGATTTTAAACTGATAATTACGTCTAAACGAGTACTGCTTACGATTCGAAAAAAATATACGTTAAACAAGAACATTTTCCTAATATTCTTAGCTTTGAATATTTTAGATTTTGTTTATATTACATAGTGTAATTAATTTGTGAAATTAGGTCTAACCTAACACAAAAACGACTACTACGCAAATACTGTCTGGCGTATTATTATGAAACCTGCACCATTTTAAAGATAATTTAATTATCTATCTTTATATCTACGATTTTTTTCGAATATTCCGTTTTTTTTGCTTTATCGAATAAAAAATTCGTGCGCGGCGCTCTATCAGAAGACGTATACATTATTCTGAATCATTTGCTTTCGCAGCCGCAAATGATTCGGAATAATTTCAACGTTTTCCGATAGAGCGCAGTTATCTGATATCAGAAAAAATTAAATAAATAAATAATTATAATTGCATAAGTTGTTAAAAATGCTATGCAATAGCTTTGCCGCGGCAGTCCCCGAGTGCCACACGTATTTTTTTTATAAAGAACTGATTGATTATAGAAACCCAATAATTTAACCTCCGATATCAATAATAACATTCAATTATTTGTGTCATCTATCGTATTTTTTATAGGCTGATTACATCACAGAAATAATACGGAGAGATTAGAATGTCATCTACGTCATATTATGGTATATGTGAACATTATAGCATTATAGTGTATCTGAACTCGAAGTTCGTAATTAATACGTATAGAAACCTGTATACCAAATTTTATTTTATTTATTTATTTATTTAAGAATTAATTACTATAAAACATTGATTAGCTTACAAAAATAACAGGAACCGAATGGCAAAACCTTAACCTTTTGCTTATTTGTTTCTGTCACCCAACTGGGACTAGCCCGTTCTAGGGTGGACAGGACTCCAATACTACAATCAAGTTTGCTTGATTGCTTGGTTGCTTACAAATGTACAAGTTTTAGTAAAAAACTAATGACACTAAATAGCCCTAAAATGTGGTCTTCAGAATAAAATAAAAAATAATATTAATAAAAAAATATTAAAAAATATAATAAATAAAATGCAATTCCATTATTAAATCGGCAATAAATATAATATAAAATTCGATTAAATAATATAAATAAAGTTATATGTGAGAAAAGAAAGAAACAGTCATTAATATTTAATATTATGTTAAGTAATATTGGATTTAATATAAAAATACCTAGTCTAAAAGTATAATTCATTGTCAAAGTCAAATAATTTTTGGTAGTTAGTTCAATGTTAAAAAAATACTTAACATATAAGTTTAAAAATATGTTATTAATTTGTGCACCTAAGTTTTATTATACTATTATTTCTAACATTTGATGTATGGTTAGTCTGTCATGATTCGATAACCATTTCTTTAATTTATTTTTGAATTCCCTAAATGTCAAATTCATTTTTAATTCCATATTGATCAGATTGTAAAATCTCGGCGCAATGAAAGAGTAATGTCTTTGACCAAATGATGTTTTCCTTCTGGGTATTATTAAGCTATTTTCTAAAACTTGTCTCGTTGGTCGCCGGTTCTGAATTATTCCTAAAATTGAGTTATTGTCCAAAAATAGCCTTAAGAGGGAAGTTTTTAGAAAAAGTTGCCTACAATCAAGAACTTTAGCTTCCTTATAAAGTTCATTAGTGGGATGGCGATATGGTCTACGTAGAATAATTTTTAATATAAATTTCTGCGCAACTTACAATGCCTCTAGCAGGGTTTTACCACATCCACCCCATCCAATTAAGAACTGAATATTAAAAAAAATGCCAGAATACGTTTGTTTTATTATTACTTATTCTTATTTAATCTTATTTCAAGATATGATACCGTATGCGTGTTTAACGCGTCATTTATATTGCGCTGCCATACAGCCATACCACGAACGCCGCCATATTGAACATAAACTTATATTAATCAATGTTTGAAATTATGAGTGCCATCTATACGTTGCGTTTCGTAGTAAAATCCTAGCTGCCAAAACGTACTATGGCGTTGAGGAATCTAATTGCCTATATAATCAATGATGCTATGCTAAAAATATTCTAGTTAACCTTCCTTAAGTGGCCTCGTCACGGCCAACTCTTCATACAAAAGCAAAAAAAGTGTTTGCAACGTTGTTATTCAGTGTTCTCCGGATAGTTTTAAGTATACGGAATCTACAGATACAAAAATTTAAATTTATTGAAAAAACCAGAGATATTTGAAATTTTAATTAAAACCAAAATAATTATTTGGAAAACGTAATTCAAAATCTCAGTTTATGGTTATTTTAAATTTTCGACTGTCGATATCCATGTACCACTACACGAATATGTTATTAAGTAAATGTTTTTAAAGGCATAAACAAATCTCTATGACTTTTTACTTCTTGATTTGATTATATTTTTTAAAAATTGTATTAAAAAAAAACGTGATTATTTGATACTGGTTATTTTGATTTAGAATACTTTGATGTTTGGTTATTTTATTTTGTTTCCATTGAATAGTGGTTTCAATAATAGGTGTGTCCTTAAAACCAGATTAAGAGATATCATGAGGATACCACCTAATTTGCAGTGTTTGTAACACTATAACATAGTCTTTGTCTATTTTCAGTCATATTATTTGTAATTTTGCATTTTTAAGTCTATTTTTTTATTGACAGTATAACGTAATATGTATGAGCCCTTACGGGTCCATCCCAGTTATTCATTTGTTGCACTTACGATAACCCTTCGTTCGCTGTACTATGCGCGACGGCGCACGGCAGGTCTAAGACAGCGTCGGTAAAGTGAAAGACAGTATGTTATCTCGTTGACGATTTAATTAGTACTGTTGAGCGAGCAAGGCGCTCAAACGTTTAATGTGTAACGGACCTTAAGTCCATTACATGCGATCAACAAATGCATCGATTTCCAGTGTAATCCACTGACACAATGCAACTATTATTTTAACCCGTGCAGCAGGGGAGTATGGGAACTGTATTGTTTCCTATAGAGCGGGGGTGGTTGCCTACCTTACGGCGACTGCTCTTGAAATGACCATTGGCCATCCGATCCCGGTTCAGAGTCGGGCAAAGGACGCCTTGGTTCGCGATAGATTCGGTGCACACCATTTCACCGCTTCGTAAGGGAGAGGACCGCGCAAGCGACCTCGAACTCGGAACCAATCGAGAGACCGGAGAAATCTGGTCACAATTGGAAGCAAGGGCGCGAGGGTCGGCCCGCCAGGTAATCATACTGGCTATCTCGCGGTAAAGGCGTTGTCTTCTTGCGGGTTGTGACGTAGCTGGACGTTGGATTGTTCTGTCCAAGTCTTCTACGTTCATTGCAGGGCGACAGAACGAAAAATCGTTAAAACGTCCTGTGGTGACGGGCTCGCCCGTTGTAGTTGACACCGCAAGTTGTTAGTCAGAGTGCATAATCGATTGGCTTGCGCCTCACGGTGCGCAGACCGTCCAGGAGCGCCAGAGGTTTGATTCCGAGGGGAAACTGACCAAGGCCAGAGTCCTACCCAGGTTCGCACCTCATGCGTAAAGGCCGTCGGATGGGTGTTGACCTGAGAGTGTAACCGACCCTGAACAGAATGGGTCTTCGTGGCCAACCCAGCATGGGCCCATTAACTCCCTAGACAGACGGACAGACACACAGACACACAGATAGTCTTTAGTGTGGAAATCGTCTTAATCGTTTGGGGGGGGGGGGGGAGACAAAAATGTATATGTCCGTCTTCATGTCGAAAAAATTATAAGCGCGTTCACAATACTTTACGTCCTCGTTGGTTGATGGGCCGGTAAAGTAATATAACAAACGCTCCTGCTATTCAATATTCAATTTTAATGATAATTATTGTAAGCTAGCACTCTTAGTTTCCAAGATATTCCGTTTATGTTGGTGACCCAGATTCATTGCTCTTGAGTGTACTTTCAATTTTTCAAATAATCAAATAATTATATTCATTAAAATAATACATTTACATATATTGTACTAATTGCAGAATCTGCCTAACTAGGCAATAGCCCGTACTAAGAAAGACTCTATTTACGGCGATGATTTCTTTTTATTTATAGCATACACTTCCAGCATACACTTCCAGACCCCAGTAACCTCGCTCGTTGGAGCTTTGCCGAGGATAGTTCTTGTCCCCTCTGTAGCAATACCCCTTGCACAGCTAGACACATTCTAGCTGGCTGCAAGGTGGCCTTAGATCAAGGACGGTACACTTACCGCCATGACAAAGTTCTCGCTGTTATTCGCGAGGTAATTAGTCTCTCAGTGGCTCGTGCCAACGAGGGTTTGACAGTATCCTCCAAACCCCCAATACAGTTTGTGCGGGATGGCTCTAAAGGCAAAAAACATTTAACTACAAAACCTTTCTCAATAATCGAGAAAGCTACAGATTGGATTCTGGAGGTTGATTCGGTCTCTAAGCGGTATAAATTCCCTGAAAGTCTCGGATGCACAGCCCTCCGTCCAGATATAACTCTTTACTCTCTATCTCGGAAGGTTTAACTGATTCATGGGAATCAAATATCCCAAAAGACCACGAGTACAAATTAAATAAATACCATGATCTTGCAAATGCCGTAACCCGGAACGGCTTCACTGTTCACCTTCACGCGGTGGAAGTTGGCGCTCGTGGCCTGCCAGCTAAATCTCTATTTCACCTCTTTAAAGATCTTGGCCTTTCCAGAAAAATAATCAACTCTTTCTTAGAAAAATTATCTAAAACTGCGATTTGCGCATCTCAAATTCTATGGCTTCGAAGGGGGAGTGAATGGGTGGCAAGGTGAACGCTTACATGTGGCAAGACAGCTGTCCTAAACCTACCACAGCCGGTTCGTAAGTCCGGAATCCACTGCTCACCCCCCAGAAGTGTAAAAAAATAGTATTATGATGGGCCCGACTCCGGTCGGTGAATTCCATGGCAGCTCCGTTTGTATTTATTTATTATTAAGACTTTAATACTATATAACATTGATTTTTAAAATGTAAAGTACTACAAATGATTCCAGAAGCTAACGGAAAATCGGATACTTCAATGAAATATATTTTTTTGAATAGCTTAGACCTTCAGAATAATGGTTTATTATGGGCAAAAATCGCTTAATACATGGGAAGGGGGTCAAATCGCTCTCATAAATTTTGTATACACTATTAAACACTAAATTAGAGCGACCAGAAATGGTGGTAATGTTAAAAGATAGTTCGAAAGAGTACATACAAATGAGTATAGAGGCCGTTAAATTTTATATAATTATTTGAGGTTTCAATCAAATGTCACCAAAATAATGAAAGATGCATTGCATCAATGTATCAAATATAAAGAAGATATTTAGTAAAATAAGTATTTTGTTGTTATGTTCAATACTTTACTCGTCCTCTCTACCTTTTGTTGTTTACAAAAATAACAGGAACCGAATGGCAAAACATTGACCTATTGCTTATTTTATTCAGTCACCCAACTGGGACTAGCCCGTTCTAGGGTGGACAGAGCTCTAAAATTACAATCAATTATGAAAAAGTTTTACTCAATGCTTAACACTAAATTCTCCTAAAATGTGGTCCTCAAGAAAAAAAAAAAGATAATACAATGAATATTATTATCCGCACATACATAGTATCAAAATGAAACATAACAGATACTTAAGTGAATTAAAATTAAACTTATAATTATATTTATAAATATAGATTTAGCATGATCTTGAAAATACAAATTAATATAAATGTTGTAATATGAAGTTTATAGAACATAGAAATAAATAATATAAAAATACATTAGAATGTCATGACATGACATTCTAATGTATGACAAGAATAATAATACTAAGAACTTTGCTTTAAAATATAACTTATCACTATTTCCACCTCATTTCTCCCAAGTTGAAGTAAGTGTTGTGTAATTTAAAATTTTAATTGGATTGACCTAATATTTCGGCATGTTTTATTTTTTTTTAGATTATTATATTATTTGGGCCCTATAAATCCAAAGTGTCTTTGGGCAAAGGATGTTCCGGTTTTCCGTAAGATGTGCTTACAGGTTGTGGCGCTCCTCGTTGCAATTCTATGCTTAATTTTAACGTAAACATCTTTACATTTTATTTAGTTATGAAGGACTGTTTTTGTATATACCTGCCTGATGTCTAATATCTTTAGCTCTGCGAATTGTGATGTGCTTTTTGGCGTTTCGTATATTTCATACCTTAATCGATTTATATATTCATTTAAGCGAAAGTGGCTTTCGGTTTCCCTTTAAGAATGAGGGAGGTGGAGTGGCAGGAACGCGATGCGGTTAAGGTCGACATTAGTAGGCAGAAGAGGGCTGAAGAGCCTCTCGTCGATCCGTTCGAGTGCTTTTCTCCGTACCTAATAGCCGACATGGGAAGTCTATGGATTTTTAATGACGATTACGATTGGAGCATCTTATCCTTGGCCTCGATTAGCTGCCATGCCCGATTATAATGAAAGGGAGAGATCGAAAATCGCCTCAAAACAATCTGGGATACAATTATTGTTAGGTACGCCATGATATTTATTGATTTATTACAAGCTTATAATTACATTGCAATTAGGTCAAATCTTGCAAGCTGAATTAGAATCACTTCCTTTTATCCGATGAAGTTGAAATTTTAGACGTTGGTTCAGTTCCGATGACAATGTATTTTTATGTGAGCATGACCTAATTATACAACTTGGGTTGTCGACTACAGCGGGCGAGCCCGTCACCTCAGGAAGTTTTAACGATTAGTCGTTCTATCTGCCTGGAGTGAGCGTAGAAGACTTGGGGACCAAACAGTCCACCATCTAGCTACGTCACAAGCCTGTAAGAGGCCAACGCCTTAACCGCGAGATAGCCAGGAATGTTACCTGGCGGGCCGACACTCACGCCCTTACTTCCAATTGTGACCAAAATACTCCGGTCTCTCGATTGGTTACGAGTTCGAGGTCGCTTGCGCGGTCCTCTCCCTTACGAAGCGGTGAAACGGTGTATACCGATTCTATCGCGGACCACAGCGTCCTTTGCCCGGCTGTCCACATAGGAAACAGTACTGGTTCCAGACTCCCCCGACTGTTACAGAGTGCACAGTCGATTGGCTTACGCCGCACGGTGCACAAACCGTCCAGGAGCGCCAGAAGTTTGATTCCCAGGGGAAACTGACCATAAGGCCAGAGTCCTACCCAGGCTCGCACTTCATGCGTGGAGGCCGTCGGATAGATGTTGACCCGTGAGTGTGACCAACCCTGAACAGAATGGGTCTTCGTGGCCCACTCAGCAAGGGCCCATTAACTCCCGACCTAATTATACACCCAGGATTCGCTCCCAACAAGGATACTCTTCCGTGGTCAACAGCACAGACATACAGTTTTGTATACGCTTTCAGTTATGATAGCCTGTTCTAAATTTCAGCATGATATGGCTGCTGCACCCAGTGTTGGCTCCCGACGAGGGGACTACTCAACGGTCAACAGCACAAAAGATATTTTGTATACGCAATCCATCATAATAGACCGTTCTAAGTTTCATCGCGACAGGGCTGCTGCATCCATGGTTAGCTTCCAACGAGGACTCCTTAACGGCCAACAGCACAAACACGAAATTCTGTATACGCAATTTTCTAGGGGTTGACTAGAGACAGAGAATTTTAATAAACGCTGTTTTTAAAAATGTGTCTTTATTATTAACTGTTTTGGTTAATTTCAACGCATTTTCAAAATATAGATCTTTAGATAATTCCACAACAGGACCGAAAATTTTTAAGTGGTGATAGCCTTGGTCAAACTCTACCTAAATAAAAAAAAAATTAGCAAAAGGTCAAATTTTCGATTTTTACTACATTTTTGAAGAAATTGAAAAATCACTTGAAAACATTCTCAAAAAGTTACATCATGCGTAATTACATTTAATTCACTAATAAAAGTAATAAATATAACGAAAATTCACTGTTATCCTACTACTATTATAAACGCGAAAGTTTGTAAGAATGTATGTATGGATGTTTGTTACTCTTTCACGCAAAAACTACTGAATGGATTTTGATAAAACTTTACAATAATATAGCTTACACATCAGAATAACACATAGGCTATAATTTATAAAGATATATAGTGTTCTATCATCATTATCACAATTTTCCATCAGCACGCGGGTGAAACCGCGGGGCTCAGCCAGTTCAATATAATTTCTTGATAAACTTTAAACTGTGGTGACGAAAAAGATGTGATTGATTTGCTAAACAATTATTATTTAGGTAGGTCTTGACCAAAACTATCATATTTTGAAGTCTTTCGGTTGATTTCTAGGGCTCTCTGTGTACAAAATTAGAATGACAATAATGAAGTGATCAATATAAAAAATACGTGTGTCACTCGGGGACTGGCGCGCATAGCATTTTTAACAACTTATGCAATTACAATTATTTATTTATTTTATTTATTTTATTTTTTCTGATATCAGATAACTGCGCTCTATCAGAAAACGTTGAAATTATTCCGAATCATTTGCGGCTGCGGTAGCAAATGATTCGGAATCTTCCGATAGAGCGCCGCGCACGAATTTTTTATTCGATAAAGCAAAAAACAACGGATTATTCGAAAAAAATCGCACATAAAAAGATAGATAATTAAATTATCTTTAAAATGATGCAGGTTTCATAATAATACGCCAGATAGTATTTGCGGAGTAGTCGTTTTTGTGTTCGGTTAGACCTAATTTCACAAATTTATTACACTATGTAATATAAACAAAATCTAAAATATTCACAGCTAAGAATATTAGTAAAATGTTCTTGTTTAACATATATTTTTTTCGAATCGTTAGCAGTACTCGTTTAGACCTAATTATCAGTTTAAAATCATTAATTTTCGTTAAGAAATTTCTTCATTCGGTCGCCGCGCTGGCAGGCCCGCGATAAAAGCTATGGAATAGCTTAAACATTAAATAATACAAATCGAGTTAAAAGTTCAATTCGGCCAACTTAGAAATGTATATAAAGTGTCAGCTGTTCCTTTTTGTGCCGAGACCGTCATCGACATGAGCTTCTAACACGTTGATCGTCGTCCGATCTTATGTTGTAAGTCTCCGGACTCGATTCCTGGCTGAATAACCATTTTCCGTCAGGATAAAATCAGCGTGAATGCATTTTCAATTCTGTCGATCGCATGCAATAACAATATACACACACACACAAATATTGCACGCATATATACAAATAAACACTATGGTTGGTTGTGAGAGCTTGTCGTCTGATAATAAGCCTGTCCATTGTGAAATTTCATAAAAAACAGTAAAATCAAACAAACATTAAAGCAAACGTTGAAGTAACTAAGGCGGACGATATTATCGCGTTAACTTAGTTTGATTATAAAGTGAAGCAATGATAGGTAAAAAGAAGAATCCTTAATCGCTGCTAAGCATCGGCTACTATAATCTTATCTTTATGGAGTTTTTCAGTAGCATTTCATATGCAGGACTCCACTTGGCAGTATTCCAAAAAATATATACTTTCGTTTGTCCAGGCAGCTATATTTAGTAAGTACTTATTATATAGAGCGAAGGAGGGAACGTTCTGCGGCCGCGGCGCGATCTGCACTAATGCAAACAAGCATGTGGATAATAATAATAATAATAATAATTTTATTAATTCAAAAATATAAATTTACAATTCTATTAGTTGCAGAATCCGCCTAACTAGGCCATAGCCCGTACCAAGGAAAACTCTATGTATGGCAAATATTTATTCATGTGCACATAATATTAAAATGAAAAATACAAAATATGATAAAATATAAAATAGATAAGCGAATTCAAATTAAACTTATATTTATATTTAAAATATTGATAAAGCATGGACATGGAAATAAATATTAATATAAAATGTCGTAATATGAAGTTTGTAGAACAAATAAATAAATAGTATTAATATATAAAGTGTAGTGCAAAGTATGACAATAATAATAATGCAGACCTTTACTTTAAAATATGACTTATTGCGTTTTCCACCTCATTTTTACCAAGTTGAAGTAAATGTTGTGTAATTTTAGATTTTAATTGGATTGACTTAAGTTGTTGGCATGTTTTTATAGATTCTTTTAGATGGTTATAATTTTTGGCCCTATAAAGCCAAAGTGTCTTTGAGCTAAGGATGTTCGGGTTTTCTGTACAATGTGTTTACAGGTTGTGGCGCTCCTCGTTGAAATTTTATGCTCAGCTTTAACGTGAATACCTTTACTTTTTAGGTAGTTAGGAAAGATTGTTTTTGCATACACCTGCCTGATGTCTAATATATTCAGCTCTGAAAACAAGTCGTTTGAGGGGTACCTTCGGGGCTTCTTGGCAATAACCCGAAGAAGCGCCTTCTGCGCTGTCATAAGCGGATTTAGAACACTACGTGTAGACCCTCCCCAACCTGGCTCGCAAGCGTTTGCCACAAGCTTCCTTTGATTTGCACACAAAAAACCGACCCTCGATCGGATCGTAGGCAAGTGCTTTCAAGCATTCACAAGCCAATCTAAAGGGTCCATCCACACGTTTGAATTTGCAAAGGTTTGTCATGGCTTGGCAAGTGTGTGGATGCAGCTGATCAATTTGTCAAATTTCATGGTATAAAACTATAGATGCGCACTTTAAATGCCACTCTAAAATCACCTATACGCTATCAAATAATTAAATGATATTTTTAAATATTGTTTACATAAGGATATCAATTTTTAATTTGATATACAGCTGTCAATACGTAATAATAATGTCACTAAAAATAAATATTAAAAATAGTTATAACTACTTATTATTTTATGTCACTAAAAACAGTTATAACTAATAATTATTCTATGCCCCTAAAAAGAAATATAAAAAATAGTTATAACACAACTGTATTTTAGTGACATAGTTATTTGTTTCTATCAGCCGACAAATTAGTAATGTTATGTGATACTCTAAAGTAGGTACTAAAAATAAAATAAATCTGACTCACCTATATAGCATTCTCTCCTGGCGATCAGCCTCGACGTATATCCTGTAGTACATCATGATCATGATAACTCCTGGTACCCAGAAGCTGACGCTCGAAGATATGACTGCGTACAGACGGTTCACCGTGAACGTGCACATGTGAGGGTGAGTTCTTCTAAACACGAGGTGCTCTTCAGTTGTATACCAATCCATGAAAATCGGTAAGAACGACAGAAGAGCTGGACTCGTCCATACCACCGCCAACATCACTCCAAGTCTTGAATTCGTCATTATTAATGGGTAGTCCAGCGGTTGGACTATGGCGTAATAGCGATCCACGGATATGCAACACAGATGGAGGATGGATGCAGTCGAGAAGTAGACATCCAAAGAGTTCCAGGCGTCGCACATGAAGTAAGAGAAAGCCCAGTATCCGTCGGATACCTCTACACTGAAGTTAAAACACATGGCGCAAATCGCCACAAGCATATCGGCGAACGCCAAAGACACCACAAAGTAGTTCGTGATAACCCTCAACTTCCTGTGCCTCATCACGCTAACGATCACGAGCAAGTTTCCTAAAAGCGCGGCAATTATGATCATAAACATGATCAACCCTTTGACGACGATGATCACGGTGTGACCCCAGTCGACCGCGTCCCTATGGGTCATATTCCCGTAACCGAAAGTCAACTTCTGTTCCAGCTCCACCGAAGAGTTATCCATCTTTGTAACAAGTCACTCCGGACACACTTCACTTCACAATAAAATAGTTCGTCATGATAAATCTCACTTTACTAACATACTCTAAAATTAGAACTTTAGAATGACCAATCTGTGTATGCACAATTGCCTTATGTATGCTATTAATTATGGTGACTTTTACTCTAATTTAATCTATAAATAATTTATTTAAATAAGAAATTACATTAAGCAGCAGTTGGAATTTAGATAGAGGTGAAGATTCGTCTACACCTTCCTTCTACGCCTTCCTACATCTTACAATGGTACTTCTATTATATGTAATAATACTTCCTTCTACACCTTCAATTAATTGCAATTGGGAGATACCTTCATGTCTCCAATGTAGTTCTTTGAAATGCTATACGTAGCTCATGTATCAATTCTACCGACACTTTCATAAAAAAATCGGAACAACTAATACCAGATGCTGATAATATCCATTCCATTATATTCTCTCCAAACGCCCTCAAAGAAGCCTGTTTAGTCTTGGACAGACTAAATATTGGGCATAGCAACAAATCCACTGACAAATCCAGCTAAACATCAGAGAGATCTGGATGGAATCAGTGTATGCACCAAAAAATGATTGCTCAGTCATGTGTTATTTTACTTCAACACAGACAAATGTATTGTGCATCATAGTAGCTTACCCTAAAACTCCGTACTGGCTGAATGGTACACACTGTACACACTGTTATCAAAGCAAAAAGACCTGGGGAAGACAATTTTTTTAATTGAAATAGATGTCCATATATCTTGTTCTCAAACAAGAAAACTAATCCAGATATCTGATAAGACAATAATTGGTGGACTTATCACATTAGCTAACATTGAAAATATACAAGACCTAAGTGCTGTTTCTATTAGAATGACAATTCCAGATCTGGAATACAAATTACGAGAATAATTAGTCAGATTTGCTAGAGAAGGATGAGAGACTATTTACTAAGATACCTCGAGAAATAAAGAGACTAGAGCAGCGGTTCCCAAAGTGTGGGTCGCGATCCACTGGTGGGTCGCGAGCCAATGCCAGGTGGGTCGCGAAGACAATGTATGAACGTAGGGTATAGATATGGAAGATAGATGACGAGATAGATTGACGAGTGTACGTGTATTTAGGATACCTACAGACAATATAATAAAATAAAATAAAGATAGCACTTGAAATAATAGAATATAAAACTTGCAACCTTGCAAAAGCGCGGGAAGATGAAATAGCCGCGCGAAGAGACAGCGCCGCGTCTCTAGCCTCGTCTCGTTCGCCCCCGGCGCATGTGCGCGCTTCCCGTGGTGGGTCGCGTGGTCAATAGGTTTGGGAACCCCTGGACTAGAGTATTAGGAGAGGTTGCATTTATTATTAGAGAATTATGATGGAAATATCTAAAATACTTCTATAACGGTAGTGATATGGGAAAAATATTTACATAAAATCATAACACTCATTTTCATTGATACCCTTTCAAACTTATAATCGTGTATTCGACCAATATAATAACCATTCAGATGATACAGTATGTGTGGAAAGTGTCAATAAGTTAAAAGTGTAAAAAGTATCAGAGACTAAAAGTATTACTCTTCAGGCATATCATCAATTTGCTGCTCGCCCACAATGAAATAAAAATTAAATGTATGAATTATTATTATAAAAAGAAAGTTCCATATTGGGCTCGATTGCGTTTCTTTTGAACTAAAATCGGAAATTAGTTCATGTGAACGAGACAGAGCAGTACGATAAAGCAGAATCTGTAATGAGCAGTTGTCACTTTTGCGGATTAAAACTACCCACCAAAGATAAATCAGCTAAATCTAACACCGCACGAAATGTGTTCGACAGGTAAGTTTAGTGCGAGAAAATTCACATTCCGTTCTAACGCATTGCTCTGTCCTATTTTAGTTCACGAAGAAACGCAATCGGGCCCATTATATAATATAATAGAGGCAACGTCTAAGGAATGGAAATCCACTATATATTCTGCTCTCCGTCATCCTAAATCAATAACCTACATATATACAATAGTTCTAGTATCGGGTTCGGGTTGCTAATCCTCGACAGGTTCATTAAAATTTCAAATACCCAACTTGCCATAAAGGAGATATTCATATCTCTCATGACGTACAATAGGGATATAACGTTCCCCTGAGAACAATAGCATTCTGTCTAGGCAGGATGCGACAGTACGTGATCGAAAAATAATTAAATTAAAATATTACCTATTTAATAACTAATGGGAAACTCAAATCAACGACCCTATAAATTATTCAAATTTAATGTTCTATTTTACAAAAGAAAGTATCCAACTAATAACGAATAAAGAAATAACAAAAGCAGTAATGATGTATTAATAGTTATCTTAGATATAATTGTAATAAATTAAAGAATACAGAAGGCATAGTGACATAATCATTTCAAAATCAATGTTGTAAAATATGCTTAGCAGCTGTATGTTTCATATTCATTCCAAGTGTCAATTCACCAGTAAATCAATTAAAATTAATATATTAAATACTTAAGTAGTAGACTAATAAAACAAAAAAATCAAGTAAACATCAATAACTTCAATAAACATGATAATAGACGTTATGCCATGGCCATACAAGGAAACAATCTGAGTCAATGGAATAGCCCATTTTGCATTCTTTTTCGCAACATAAGAAGTTAATCAAGTAGCGGCATAATTTCATGGCAGACCGCGGCAATTTATTGGAATTTCTTGCAATATCGCCGCGCTCTACAAAATGTACTATAACTATGGAACTACTATAGAAATCATAAAAAGAATAACTGTGCAATGATCGCATTGAAATTTTGTATATAGTGTATTGAAATCTCATTTTGTAAAACAATTAAATAATTATTAATAAATATGGGAAAGTCGAAAAAGTGAAATAAACTCGGCATTTCTAACTTGTACTTTCTATACGGAAAAATACAGAACCATATTTAAAAAAAATATATACTATCGTGATCTTTATAAGATTCTCGAAAAGGTAATATATTGTTTAGATATTAGCTCATAAAATCAATAAAAATTTTGATGATTTCTCAAGAAAAAAAGATGTTAACGCATGTTATCACCAGGATTACGTATATAACTCGGACTGTGGTTCATGTGGTTTGTTAATTTTAAATAATTTTTCAAATTTTTTGGCCATTTTTTGACAATTTTAAGTAGCATTTTTTAATTATTTTGACCTTTTCTGATTTTAATATCTTGATTATTTGTATCGATTATTTTAATTTGTGGTTTTAGTAAATAAATCTTAAAAATGATTTTGATGCCCTAAAAGCAATAATGAAGTAACTGTATGTACGTGGTGATAAATTTAA